>JAJOOO010000538.1:0-36403 GCA_029582685.1 Solanum piurae | reverse complement strand
AACTTTACTTATATATAAAAGTAATATAACTTTTGTGGGAGATTCTCTAACCGACAACCACCACTATGAGCCTAAGTGGTGATACAGCGTCTTGCCCAAGCTGCCAGAACTGTCCTATACTTTACCGTCATATAGAACGCTTAACTTAGTGGATCCACTAGTCTATGCTAAAAGCATTTTAAGGAGTCATCTAAAAAGTATGATCCTTTACTACCCATGATGGCTACATGGTTTATAGAGACTTGAGTTAATATGAACTCGCATCCCCATATCGGTGCTCAATACTACTCCCCAAAATATACTTAGCTCATATGTTTGTAAAAACAATCTTCTTTCTTTGGTTTGAGATAATTACTCAAAACTTAGTTTAAAAGCCATCTTGGAATCGATGTTCCCTTTGCTTGCTCAAATGTGAAACATTTATAAACTCTTTGGGAATACTTAGTTCCCTAATAGCTTTTTGAGAAATGAACTCAACTCTTTAATCTTTGCTTAACTTGAAAACTTAAGTCTTAAAACGAAGTTAAAACGTTTGTTAAACACTATTGAAAACTTTAAGAAACTTCACTTGACTTGACTCTTAACTTTACTTGAATTTACTCTTTACTTTCCTTGAATTTGAATTATGGATTCAAGGATTATGATTTGTGATAGGAAATGTCTCTTGATGTTTAGGAATGATTTCGAATAGCTAAGCTTGAGAAAAGTTACGAAATCACCGTCTTGGAACAAGTCCGCGACGCGGAGATGCTCCTAAATAATTGCTCGCGAAATTAAATTTTGAAACAGTGGAGTCCGCGTCCTCTCCGCGATGCGGAGCAGATTTTTGTTCACAGGGGGAACAAGTCCGTGACGCGGACTTGTTTCATGTAAGTTGTCCGACTTTTTCCTCTTCGTTTTTCAGCCTCAATCCACCTAACTTCAATTATCTTCCTCAAATTTGTTTTAAACCCCGATGCCCAGCATGTATACTCAAGAAACTAACTCAAAGCAACCCTAAACTCAATATAAGGATCTCATAAACTTCTCAATTCGTCTTAATTCGCTAACAACATTCGAATTCAGGAATATTTGTCAAGAACATCAATTTTCCAACTCTTCTAGGACGAATTTCACTGAATTAAACATGCTTGGCGCGTGGATGAATGGAACCAACGCTATGAGAGACTCACATACCTTGTAGGATAAATTCATTGGTGAATCCACAACCAAAATCGATCGTTCTTAGTGAATCTTGCTTTTCTTCTTCTCCTTTTTCTTGCGTTCTTTCTCCAAAAGCCCTAACTCTATTTATCAAAGGCGTAAACTGAACTAACTCAGTTTTTTACCCCACTTAATTTACTAAAACGGATTTAATTAATCGGGTAAGGAAAAGACCAAACTACCCTTCAAAAATCCGGATTGGACATTTGCTAATCCAACTGCCCAACTTCCAAAAGGCATAACTTACTCATACGATATCGATATCGCGTAAACTCAGTGGCGTTGAAAATATCATTCCAAGAACTTTCCAACCATATTTGGAACTACACCTAACTCATCTTGAGCTAGGATTTATGGTCGTTTGAAGTTGACCAAAAATTCACTTTAACTTGCTTAAAATTTTCCAGATTTTCTTACACTTTCAAAATTGACTATTTCCAGATTCTTACACTTCTTTTCTAGTTATTTCAAATTGCGATATGTTACAGATGATGATTGTGGTTGTGCTGAAAAGATCGGGTGTCACGTTCTAATACCCTAACTTGGATCGGGTTCCACATTCCGATGCATATATGGGATCAGGTTTCACGTTCGACACACTAATTGGGATTAGGTACCACGATCTAGTACACTAACTATTTGGGTATGGGTTCCATGAGAGGACCATTTAATTACAATATTTTATAACTTGTTGTAATTGTTGAAAATGTCGAAAGTGTGCATTGCTCTTGAAATGTTAACTGTGTATATATTATGTGCATGGCATGTTTACTTTGTTGTGATTTCTGGTATATGTTGTGCTTACTAGAATAGCAGCGTGATCCTACCAGTACACTGTGGTTGTGTACTGATACTGCACTTGCTCTTTTTTTTTTGAGTACAGGGCATCTTCAGGTGGCTATTAATAGATCTAAACTAGGAGATCAGTAATCGAGACCGAATTTAAGGGTGAGCCAATTCTTTCAGGCTGCCATGAGTTCTCCTTTTGCTTAGTCCATTTTATTCGGACATAGATTAGTACTTTAGATATTCAATTGTTTTAGATTTCAGGATTGTGCCCCTTTTCCTTAGACTTGTGAATTGTTAGGGTTTTGGTACATTAACTTTCAGGTTCTAACGGTTGTTTACCGCAATGTTTTGAATGTGTTACAACTTTGGAATCATTGAATGGAATATCCATAACAATATCATGTCTCAGCCTTTGAAGAACATGATTATTGTTTTATTGACTGATTAGACCAAACCCCAATGAAGGGCTGCCTACGTATCCTCTTCGGAATCAGGTCGAACGTAGTTCAATATCAAAGATTATTATTTATTTTTTGATTGATTTTTTTTTTACAAAAGACTTCTTTAAAAAATAATACTCGAGGAGAAAAGAAATAAATTAATTCATGGTTGAGATTGTTTTGACTTTAGTTGTTACCAACAATTAGTATTATGCATATGAATCACCTTCAACTACTTTCAAACAAATTTGAGGTCAAGTTTGAGTAATCCTTAAGTATTTACAATATCAGTTCCTCTTGCATAAATTAAGAAGTTAGAACTATTCATATCTTCATATTTCAAGTGTCCTCGCAACAAATGAAGTCCTACTTCATACAATAGAAGTGTTCCGATCTTAGAAGTCACTCACACTCTGAAAGCTATTCAATGCATGAGATTGAGATACCATATGTCTGGCCCTCATGTAAGTATCCACTAATGTGAGAACACCCAAAATGGAATCAAATAGGACTGGGCATTGGCTTGTAATATAGACTTATAGGAAGGTAGAATATTCATTATGGATAAAGTGATTATTTTCTCCTTGAAATTTGCACTATGCTCTCAATGTTCTTTAATTTTCGCATTTAGCCTTTGTTTTTTTGAATGTTTCTCCTCAGTTTTTCATTTTCTCTCCTTTTCGTTGGAGTTTTTTTTTTCATTTTCTCTTTCTAGGTTTTCTTTGTCTGTTTATTTTTTTTTACTTTCACATATTTGGCCTTTGAACTTTGTTACCCAACTTAGATCTTTGACACTATGTATATAATTAATAGTGCGGTCAAGGAGGTGGGACTAAGGTATTGTGCATTTATGCACTCAAAATGATATATGTTAAGATATGGCTATTCAAATAAAAAGGTTTTAGGCTTGAAATGGGAGTTATATGGATAACATGTCATTCGGCAGGCTTGAAAGGCACAATCGAATCAAAGAAATCCTATAATCCTTTTCCAAGTTAAATTTTGCTCAAAATTTCGCCTCAACCAATATTTGGGCCAAGTTCAAGATCAATAAAGTCATACCATTGAATTTTATGTCTAAAACTCACCACAATGCACATGACACAATGAGGTCAAATTATTTTATGGCTTAACTTTAAGCAAGATAATTTCTGAAGTATCACATAAATATATCAAGAGGTACCAACAGAAGTCTATAGGTCACAACAAATTTGGTATGTCTTACCAGATAGTTTAACACTTTTCTTTTTTCTTATGCATATTTCTAAGTATGTTGGTACCAACCAAGTCAAGATTTTTCTTTTTAAAAAAGAAATCCTTTTAAAAAAACATTTTTTTATCAATTTTTTTAGATTATAAAATAAGGAAGAAAAACATTTTTATTCGAATTTTGAATAGTAATTATTTTTTATTTTGCCCCAATTTTTGTGATGAGGACTTTCTAGATTTTTCTTGGTTGGACCGAACCTCAAAATATGGTTTCCTATGCATCTTGTCAAAAGCAAGAATCAAGTCAAATATAGTTCATGAGATTTTGATATATGAAGTACAAAACTTTTGTTTTGTTTATGTTTTGAAGAAGGGTAAAAATCCTATTTTTAGAAAGGATAAACAATTTATTTTATTTTATTTTAATTTTTAAAAAGGATTAAGAACTTCTTCTTCTGAAAAAAATAATTAAATAAGGATCACTGAACCCGAGGAAGGTTACCTACGTATCTCATCGAGGTGAGAATCAGGTGTGCGTAGTTTGTCTAAATTAGACAGTTAAACAATATTTTTCAAAGTTTATGGGAACTCCATATTTTATTAGTCTTTTAAACCTCCTTTTGTATCTTTAAATGTTCTAGATTTCGTTACTTTGCTTAGTCGGGTTGTAGTAATAGTTCCCCCACCGGAGGGTTAGTGTGGATGCCACTCACGACGTTCTAGTTCATGACATTTATGTCTAATTTTCTCAATAATTTCTATTTATGCATCTAAGAAGGGTTTTTCAAGTTTTCAACAACATGACCTTTTTTAAAACACAAAAAATATAATTGCGGGTCAAGAAAAGAAAAATAGGGGAGGGGATTAAAATTATGGAGAATCAAACATTCACCAATAAAGTTGAATTTCAACTTTAAAAAAAGGGGTAATAATGTAACTTTACCAATAAATAACAAGAGACAGAAATTTGAACATAAATTGCATTCGCCGAATGTGTTTTACGCCTTATTTTCTCAGAAGGGTTTTTCAAGTTTTCAACGACATGACTTTTTTTGAAAACACAAAAAATAAAATTGTGGGTCGAGAAAAGAAAAATAGGGGTGAGGATTAAAATTGTGGAGAATCGAACATTCACCGATAAAGTTTAATTTAAACTTATACAGAAGGGGTAATAATGTAATTTCACCAATAAATAAGAACAAAGTAATATTTGTACATATATCACATTCGTCGAATGCGTTTTAGACCTTATTTTCTCAACTCTTTATATTTAGGCATGTAAGAAGGGTTTTTCAAGTTTTCAACGGCATGACCTTTTTTTAACACATAAAAATAAAATTATGGGTCGAGAAAAGAAAAATAGCGGAGGGGATTTAAATTTTGGAGAATCGAATATTCACGGATAAAGTTGAATTTAAACTAAAATGGAAGGGGTAATAATGTAATATCACTAATAAATAAGAAGTGACTGAAATTTGTACATAAATCGTATTCGCCGAATGCATTTTTTGTCTTATTTTATCATTTCTTTATATTTAGGCATCTAAGAAGGGTTTTTTAAGTTTTCAACGACATGACCCTTTTTAAAAGACAAAAAATAAAATTGTGGGTCGAAAAAATAGGGGAGGGGATTAAAATTGTGGAGAAACGAACATTCACCGATAATGTTGAATTTAAACTTCAACGGAAAGGGTAATAATGAATTTCACTAATAAATAAGAAGAGACGGAAATTTGTACATAAATCGCATTCGCCGGCTACGTTTTATGCCTTTTTTTTAGCTCTTTTTATTTAGGTATCTAAGAAGGGTTTTTCAAGTTTTTAACGACATGACCTTTTTTAAAACACAAAAAATAAAATTGTAGGTCAAAAAATAGGGGAGGGGATTAAAATTGTGGAGAATCAAACATTCACCGATAAAGTTGAATTTAAACTTAAACGGAAAGGGTAATAATGTAATTTCACCAATAAATAAGAATATACTTAAATTTGTACATAAGTCGCATTCGTCAAATGTGTTTTATGCCTTATATTCTCAGCTCTTTCTATTTCGGCATCTAAGAATAGTTTTTCAAGTTTTCAATGGCATGACTTTTTTTAAAACACAAAGAATAAAATTGTGGGTCAAGAAAAGAAAAATAGGGGAGGGAATTAAAATTTTAGAGAATCGAACATGCACCGATAAAGTTGAATTTAAACTTAAACGGAAGGGGTAATAATGTAACAAGGGATTTTCAAGATTTCAAAAGCATGACCTTTTTTTAAAATACAAAAAATAAAATTGTGGGTCGAGAAAAGAAAAATAGGGGAAGGGATTAAAATTGTGAAGAATCGGACATTCACTAATAAAGTTGAATTTAAATTTAAATGGAAGGGGTAATAATATAATTTCACCAATAAATAAGAAGAGATTGAAATTTGTACATAAATCACATTCGCCGAATGCGTTTTAAGCCTTATTTTCTCATCTCTTTCTATTTAGGCATCTATGAAGTGTTTTTCAAATTTTCAACGGCATGACCTTTTTCTAAAACACAAAAAAAAAATTGGGTTGAGAAAAGAAAAATAGGAGAGAGGATCAAAATTGTGGAGAATCAAACATTCACCGATAATGTTGAATTTAAACTTAAACGGAAGGAGTACTAATGTAATTTCACCAATAAATAAGAAGAGACTGAAATTTATACATAAGTCGCATTCGCTAAATGTGTTTTATGCCTTATTTTCTCAGCTCTTTTTATTTAGGCATCTAAAAAGGGTTTTTCAACTTTTCAATGGCATGACCTTTTTTAAAATTATAAAAAAATAATTGTGTGATGATTGGAAAATATGGGCAAACTTATGAGAAGAAGCTTCCATGTATTTCTCTTTTAGATAGCGAGAGTTTATTGATTCCTAACTTCTTTGTGGATGTGCGTTGTGAGAGCATGTAATCGTTTTTGTTGTGAGGGAACTTGAATGCTTTTGTTGATGCATGGTTTTGCATTATAAAGGAGCATTAGTGAGCTTGAGCTTTTGTTTATACGTGATAGTCATCATTTGAAGCTTTTTGACCATGATTGAGATATTTCAAATACTTGGTATTATTCTTTTGAGGAATATTGCATTTTAACTCAAAATTGAAAAATCTTTTAGACACCCTTGTTTTACTAATTGTGTTCTTGATTTACTTAACGAAAAGCAAGAATTTAAGTTGGGGCGTTGATGAATGGTATAATTCTACTCATTTGAGGACTTTTTAGTACAAAAACAAGTGTCCTCAATGCCTATATATGTCTTATTTTGATGATATTTTAATGTTTTGCAGCTATGAAGGCTAAAGGACAGGGCAAGAATGAATCAATGAAAAAGAGTCCAAAAACATTGAAAAGAGTGTAAACTCTCCGCTGAGAGTCGCCTAAACCAAAAGGGCAAATAGACCAATAGGTCATACCTCGCCTAAAGAGACACTGTTCACAATAGAAAATATTCAAGGCAAGTCGGCAAACTAAATTGGAAATGGTGATCCACCGAAGTCAGTGGGCAAGCTAGAAGTTCCATCGCCAGAAGTAGTGAAAATAATGGTTGAATGGGCGAAAAGTGTGGTAATCGGCGATTCACCAAATGTGAAAGGCTGACTCGATCAAGTTCAGCAACTGGTCCAAACACCTCAAGCATAAAGCAAAGATAGGGCAAGCTAAGAGAAAATGGTGATCTGCCAAATGTGTTAGGTGAGCCTAACTAATGTCACCGAATAGGTCACACGTGGAAATTTGGACTAATTTTGGGGAAACTATAAATTTCTCAAAGGAGAGAAATGGAAGAGAAAATGAATGAGATCTTGAATTATTCTTTTGTTTTTGAAATTTAGCTTGAGAACTCTTTCCCTTTGAGAAATAGACTTCTTAGTTTTTGGGGTTTTTGAACAATCTTGTAATTGACATTTGAGGGTTCAAATCAAAGTGGGTGTTGAACATTATTGCTTAAATTCAACTCTCCAATAGTTGTAAATATAATTGGTATATTTTCTTTTACTTTTATTATGTTTGGCTAAAACCCCAATTCTAGGGGTGTGACTATGGGGTTGGGTCTTGATTTAATTTAATGGGTTTTCTGTCTTGGTCTGTTTTACTTATGTACATTCATGGATTTGAGCTATTTTTATGGGGTTAGTTTATGGGTTAAGGTTTCAAACTTAATCCTAGTCTAGATCTTTGATTGATGCAGTTTTCTCGAAAGAGAAGTTGTGGTTCAATTATCGTTGCCAAATCTGCTCGAAAGATAAATTTTAGTAAGGTATTTGGTTGATTTGTGATTCACATAGATGACACAGAAAGGAGATTTTATGAGATGATGCTTTAAGATCGAAAGAATATTTGTGTCATTGAAGATTACCCAACATATCCATTACTGTTTAGCATTATTGAGCAAGCACTTGTACCCCAATTTGACATCGATACCAATCCCCCACACCCCTAGATTGTCTCTAACTTGTTGAAACCTCGATTTTAGTTTAATTGTGATAATTGATATCAAAACTATTTTAGTAAATTTGGTGGAATCATCCACTCATATGTTCTAATTACTACAATTAATCAATTTGCATTCTTAATCTCCTAATTAAATTCCTTGCATTATATCACTCCTTGTGGGATTTGACCCCAACTTTCTTGTTGGGTATTTTTATTACTAACAACTATTTACTCTTCTAATTGGTTTTAGACTCATTGGAGCATTATCGGTAAGTCCAGGATGCAAAGTGTTCATCCTCGCCTCCGATCCAAGCTACAATAGGCTCCAGTAATCAACAATGGTATCTGGTGCTCTACCTGCATTAGGAATTAGATACAACTCTAGTAACAGTGTCGAAATAGCAGGTAGTCAGTACGCATCATAAGCCGATTGAGCAGGAAAATATAAAACAATATGAAATGATAAAATCTAGAGACAAATAGAGATCAAAGCGTAATTTAAAATAAATGCACACGAATGAACTAAAATAGATAAGAACTATGTATAGCTCAACTAAACCTAATTGGACCCTATAAGCTAGAAGGTACACTCATGTTCAAGTTTAAGTGAAACCCAAACGAACCCCCATAATCCTGATAGGTACAAAAAATAGCTAAATTTACTAAGAATAAAATATTGTTAGTCAAAATCCATAGAAGGCATAGACCAGACCTCTTACCACGAATAACACCAAAGTAACCAATTGTATCCGCACAAAGTTAAGGAGTGTAAAGCCCGAACCTCAAAGAACAGATGGTCTCAAAAGGGGCCATAGGTCGTAGATGATTCGCATCGCCTTCATAGAGGATTTAGAGTATCATGAGTAGACTTTGAATCTATGACTAGTAGTAATCAACTCTGTAGATAATGAGCAGCATGACCAAACCTTGAATCTGCCACTAGGAAGGGTTGCCGAATGATCTCATGCCAAACTATCGCCAAAGAACAATCGTAGAATGACATCAACCCTCAAGTTATTAGTACAACACTCCAAGCTCGAACTAACTCCGTACCCAAGTCGCCTAGTAAAGCCAAAAATATCAAATGTTGCATATGGGGCTATAGAAAGAGGGAGAGTGTATAGAAAGTCGTCAAAGCTAAGTTCACACCTTATCTAAGGCTTTTCTACCAAACCCTAGTTTGATACATAATTCTATAGGGATCTAAACCATCTAAAACAGTGTAAGAGTATAAATAAGGCCTAAAGGCTCCTATTGCAAGTCTATGGCAAGCACTAGTCTAAGTGTCAACTAATGCCAAACATGATCAAACATACAACAATAACATCATTCAAGGCTAACCACAAGGTAAGAATGATCACATGGCCCAACTAGCATGCTTCTAATACCGAAATCCAGATATAAGCCTAAAACATGATTTCTATGTAAAGTAGCATGATCAACTAGGTATCCACTGCCAATTCACTCAAACCAACATGCTTTCACGTAGTCAAGCTCAATCTAAGGAATGGGAAGTCATAGCCTACCTTTAGACCAACTGCACACGCTCCAAATCACATTTCCTAAGCTTTTCCTTTTTGTATTCAAATGTTTTCACGCTATCAAAAATAGAATCAAGACATTAATATAGTCATTTTAGACACTAAATTCACTTAAAACAAAGATTCACCAATTTTGGAATCAAAATTAGAATCATGCGACCCACACCAAAAAATTTGGGAACGACTCTGTCGAAGGTTCCTAAACAATATCCCAAACTTTTGTTCCAAAATGGAAGACAATTCGGGGCTTGAAACAGTGCAAACCAACACATACAATAATATTCATCATTAAAGAACAAGCTAAGCTAAGACAGTTCTGAAAACAATGATTTCACCTCAAATGACGGGTCTCCAACACTTCCCGATAACTCACCCTTGTAGACTCAAGATCTATGAACCCACAAGAGTTTTAATCACTAAATTTGGAGGTGAAATAAGGGAGAAATTACACTTAGAACTTTTGAAGTTCAAGTAGATCGGCGTGTGGATTTATTTAATAGACCAGATCAACTCCTTCGTCGCGAAAGTGGTGGTGCCCCATGAACACAGAGGTTGCTAACGCAAATGGGCCCTCGTGAATGTCACTGAGAGAGAACTAGGACCATTCTATCGTGGCTGGGCACCTAAGAACATGTCTAGTCCCTGCGAACCCGGCCACTAGGCTCTCTAGTCTCCATGAACCTAGCCCTAGGCCCCTGAACACTATTTTGTGCATACATCAGCTGATGCATATCAGTTGGTTTAAGCAACCTTAAAATTCCCAACGGGTGTTCAAAATTATTTTGGGACCACGTGCACACAAATAGGATATGCAACCGAATCAAATTCGATAATCTAGAATCAATGGATCATTTAAAACTTCAATATGTGGTCTTCTCTACAAAAAGTGGTTCCCACACTTACACTCCATTTTAAGCCAAAATCCACAAGGGGGATTGAAAGTAGCCTGAAAGCCTTGGGATCCGTAAAAAGGGTCAGTTGAGACCAAATTCAACATTTCGAAGCTAACCGCACCAAGGAATTCTAATCTGGGAATGTTTACCAAGAATGTTGACCAAGGTCAAACTTAGGCCTAAACTTAAAAGCTAAAATGCCTAATTACATAAACTTGCACTGAAAGCCTCAGGATCTGTGTCTACCATGCCACTAGTCAAAAACTATCCTTCCAGAGTTGATGGAACCATGAGAATATTATTCCAAGGTTGTTTTCCTAAAATTTTAATTGAAATGAACCATTTAAGGTTTAAAAGCTCCAAAATGTAAAAAAAATTCATTAAAATCACACGAACGACAAGGTGACCAAACTATCAGTCCCAATAAATCGTAAATGAGTTGGGGTCAATATGAGAAAGTTCTAAATGACAAACAAAATGCCTTCACCATGAGATGATTGAGAGGGTCATTACACGCTAACACTCTCCAAAAACCAAACCACGTAGCCACTAAGTTTTTTGACGTCCACGACTTGAATCACCCAAAATGGATCTCAATTGAGGGAGATATAACCAAAACAATTTTGAGAATAATAATAGATCACATATGGTCTTATTTTAAGAAATGAGACGGATTAACTCATCGTAATCGCGAGGTAAAGGGTATGGATCGTGGCCCACTAATAAAATGTTCCTCGCGATTGTGGGATCAAACTTCGTGATCACAATGTCCAAATGTGGTCAACGCGGGTTAGCATCTTATCACGATCGCAACAAAAAGAGCCCGCAAATGTGAAGGAAAAATTGGCTAAACCCTCATAATTGTGTTAAGGCCATGCAATCTTAAACCATACAAATTAGGCCATTATGAATGTGACCAAGGGGCCCGCAAACATGAACTCTTTACTAGGTTAAACCAGTTAAGGCACATCAGCTGGTTTGGCCATTTCTATAATTCTTCAACGGGGTACTCAGGATTTATTCTGAATCCTATGCGCATAAACGAAATATTCTATCAAACCAAATTTGAAATTTTCAAAACTTCAAATCAAGGTCATCTCGAAAAATGAAATATTCTATCAATCCAGTTTTTTTTTTTTGAAGTTGAACTAACATGAAAATTATTAGTTCGGGACCCAATAACATATTATTTTAAGAAAAATATTTAAAACTGCTAAACTTCAAATTATTTGGCCTCTCTTTGATTGTGCGATACTTTATTCTCTAGATGAGTAATTTATTACATTGAAAATATTAATTTTGCTAGATATGTTTAAATATATCTTGTGATTCCATCATATTATTCAAAGGAAAAATTATATAATTATATTTTTCCTCTTTCATGTAATGCTAGTTTGACTTTGTTAAGTTTTTTTGGTAGAAGGAACATAAGATAAAAACAAAATAGTTATATTTTTCCTCTTTCATATAATGCTAGTTTGACTTTGTTGAGTTTGTTTGGTAGAAGGAACATAAGATAAAAATAAATTCAGTTAATAAGTAAATAAATCTATAAATATAAGTGATGAAATAAATTATCAAACCACAAAAGATCTAAAGGGAATAAGGCCTTCTCCTCGTGGGAAAATTTGTAATATTTTCTCCTTTATTTACATATTAAAATTTATTATATTTATCTCTCACTTGTTAAAATTGTATTGTGGAAAAACAAAAATTTATATTTTTCTGCTATATTATGTAATATAAAATTATTTTTGGTAATTAAAGCAAATATCTTGGTGTATTGTAATATAGGGTCTTAATTATAAATGTGATTAGATTTTGGACAAATAATACAAATCTCACTAGTTTAGGACCTAATTATGTGTCTTTCGTAAGTTTTTAAAATTACCATTCTTTCTTGATTTCGATCCTTAAATACATGTATCGGGAACATCTAGATACATGTGTCTCAAATGCATATTGGATTAAAATTAGGTATAATTTGTTCCCAATATATTGTATCAAAGTGGATTCGCATGTATTTGGTATACACTGACTTTCTCATTCGTGTCTCTGTTCTCTCGCTCACCCCTCTCCCTCTCTCGCTCACCCCTCTCCCTCTCTCACTCACCCCTCTCCCTCTCTCACTCACCTCTCTCCTTATGTATTTGAATTTCAGAAGTATCTAGTATCTCATATACTATCTATTGTGATTCACATTTATCTAGGAATCACTGACACTTTGCTCGTTTCTCTCCTATGTTGCTCGCCTCTATCCCTCTCTCGCTTTTCTTTCTTCCTATGTATTTAAATTTCAAAGTGTATTTGATAACAAAATACATGTATCTAGGTGTATCTGACTTAAATATGATATGAAATTTATTAATTAGTGAGACAATATGTAATTATTAAAATTATAGGGAGAATTAGTTAATATGGTAGGAATGTTTCCCCATTTTATGTAGTCCAACATGTTATCTTTTCCTAGAGGCCTAGTTTGGTATCAGGTGTCAAATGATCAAACATGGCAAGTTAAATAGAAGAGCTAATGGGATTGTGCCATATGTCAAAATGACATACATATTAAATCAAATAAAAATCCCAACACATTACATGTGCAAATAACATGGTCCAACCAACAAAATATATTAGCATGTCAACTTAAATTTAATTGACCCAAAAGGAAAGAGAAATATATTACAAGATTCACAAAATATATATTTAATAAATAGTCAACTAAATATACTATAAATAGGACACAAAAAAAACAAAACATCATCATCAAGTGACTTACTGAGCATACAAAAAACTTAAGATATGGATTTCAAAGTGTGGACTTTTTTCCTCATGTTTATGATGATAGGGATATGTATGTATTTTACTTGATTTGATCTATTAGTAACGGAGTATCATACACTTTCTCTAATATTTTCTAAGTTAATTTTGAAAAGCTTCTTGTGCTGAAATCTGAAATGTGTTTTTCTATTAATTATAGATTCTAACATTTAATTTGATAGGTGTTTCACCAAAGGTTGAAGCAAAAGACATTCCCATGTGTTGTTGCAAGACAGACGCAGACTGTAAACATCTTTGTGGCGATATCCCTCCCTATTTTTGTGATGGTGAATGGTGTGAATGTGGGCATCGGCCTCCCAAAGGTCGAATTACAGAAACTAGTGAAAACATAAATTGAAAAATTAAAATTTCATTGCGTGAAATAGAAAGGAATAATATATTTGGAATTTAATTTTTGTTTCAATGTAACTTGCAACAAGGCATTAGCCAAATAAGAAAGCTTATTGTTTCCTTCCTTTTTGTTTTTATGTAACTTGCAACAAGGCATTAGCCAATTCCGAAAGCTTATTGTTTCCTTCTTTATATCATATACCTTTATTTGGATAAATAATCTCAACAAAAAGTTGTTTTCACTGTTTTTTCCCCAAAATTACTCACTCAAATTTTAAAACAATTCCAATTTGTATTCATTGCCAAACACAACTTTAATTTTAAAATATATTTTTTTTACTTTAAATATTAATTTTTTTTTATCAAATTTAACAATAAAACATAGCCAAACATCCACTAATTAACAAACCACCTTAACTTATTACATTAACACCAAATTATTATACTGAAATTTGGTTGTAAAATAAATGAAATATTGAGTCATAAGCGTAATCACAGATTTCTGAAGCATGTCATTAGTATTTTTTTAGCATGAGAAGGTATGTACATTAACATCATATTTACTATATACAACTGTAAAATACAAATAAATTACAAGTTGAACAAGTTAATTTTGGGGGGATGCGTTATTTACTATATGAATAATGGTTGCCAAATACTTTGTACTCTAATGAAAATATTATTTTTACAAGATATGCTTAAATTAATTATAAAATTCCAATACCAGTCAAAGGTAAAATTACTTAATTATTTTTTTCTCTTGCATGTAATTCTACTTTGACTTTGATAAGGGCTTACGTTCCTATATGTTTTGATGATCTCCTCACAAGTGCAGGGACCTGGTCCTCTGCAGAGTATGAAAACTCGTCCAGTTGTCAAAGTGTTGTACAACTGTAAAAGTTGTCTGCGTCAGAAAGTTGGTGAAAGTTGCAGAGTACT
Source organism: Solanum piurae (assembly GCA_029582685.1). NCBI lineage: Eukaryota > Viridiplantae > Streptophyta > Magnoliopsida > Solanales > Solanaceae > Solanum > Solanum piurae. The sequence goes on along the minus strand of JAJOOO010000538.1, from coordinate 21,770 downwards.
CCACCAATCAGAAGCGAGGAGGTTTCTTGTACATTGGATAATAATTCTTCTTGTCCAATATATTCCATATTACAAACAACATTATTCAACATTCATTCAAAGAGAGAGATTTCCAAGCTTCAAGAACAACAAGGGACCTGATAGAAGTGCTTCGATTTGCTTTCTGTACCAGCTGTATTTTGTTTGCTTGTAATGGTGCTTACATTGTAGGATTTGTTTCGTTGTGATAAGAAACGTTTCAACTTGTGTGAATCATTGTACGAACTAGGTTAAGGGTAACTTAGTTTCTTACTCTAAAGTCTAAATCATCTAGGAGCTAGTTGATTTAGTGGGCGGTGTGGTATCCGCTCAGCAAAGTCTAAGTTATCTAGGGGTGATAGCTTAGTGGGCAGTGTTGTATCTGCTCTGGCTCATCTAAGTAATAGGAGGTATTTCTTAGAGTTGGGATTAGCAGGCTAATCTCGGTTTGTAACTGGCTTTTACTTTTGCTTGTGAAGATTAGTGGAAAGCAGTTCTAAAAGTCCTGGCAGGCCAGGTCGTGGTTTTACTCCCTTGAGCAAGGAGGTTTCCACGTAAACTCTCATGTCAATCTTTAATTTTCAGCACTTGTTCTTTACTGTTTTAGTTTCAACTGTGTTGAGGACCTGGTCCCATTGATACCGGTGGAAGCATACATTCCAACAGACTTTGTTAAATTTATTTTGTAAAGGGAACATAAGATAAAAATAGATTCATTTAAGAAAGTAAATTAATGTACGAAATAAATTATAAAACCTCTGAAGCTCTAAAGGGCAAAAGGCCATTTCCTCGGGGAACAATTATTATATTCGCTCCTTTATTCTTATACTAGATGAAGGATCCCGTATCAGCACAGGCCCAATAATTTTATGGGAAATAGTGTGAATGTTGAAATTTAGGTAAAAAATGCATATGTTATTTAGTACACCTCTGCTTTAATACTCTGATTTATGTGTATGGTTATAAGATTGCATAATAATGTCCTAAACCAAGCACAAGGATATTCTCGTGTAATTCTTCTTACAACAATATTCGTGTGTAATTCTCCTTTCAACAAACAAGAACATATCTCGTTTAATCTCCTAAGTGGAGTATGGGAAAGACAAAGTTTACAATGACCTTATGCCTATCTTTAGAGATAGAGAGATTGTTTTCAATGGACCCATCAAAAAATGAAAAATGGAAGGCAGAGACGTATATATAATTTTGGAACTTTTCTAATTGGACTAACAAGGAAAACTCTAGGATTAAATAAGCATGATTTCAAGTAAAACCTCACCACACAAGGCACGTCAAACACAATAATTTGTCATAGCCCGACAAGATCAAAAGCTTACATGCGTTGTTCATTGCAAGGCTCACATCAAAATGTATCTAGTCAACACAAGATTCAAAAAGATCATTCAAAAGTACAGCCACACTGATTACTTCTTGCAAAACCAACATTAAACACAATGCTCATCATGAGTACTATTCAAGACATCGAAATTGAACACAATAGGTCCTTGAACATTATCAATGAAAACTCAAGCATTTCAAAGACATTCAAACTCATAGGGAAAATGAAAACGGAGAGAAAAAATATGCTAAATTATTAAATCACTATAATAAAACCAAAATTTAAAAAAATACTATAATTATCCAAAAAAAAAACCCGAAAGTAACAATATACAATTGAAAGGGGAATATTAACACAAGTGACTTCCCCCCACAAAAATAAAAATATTAGTGTCCTCAATGTGGATTAAAATAATAAGAGTACGGGAGGAGAAAGAAAAGTCCCATGATAGGCTATGCCTTTAAAGTGCTTTAATCTGAAGTCTTAGGGGGGGCGACATCATTCTGGGCATCAATTACCGACAAAAAAAATAACATAAGGGAGAGCAGTAGTCTCAACCGCGGCATCAGTGCCCGACACAATAATGAGAGAAATGGTGGAGTCAGAAGAGACCCATAGGTGCAAGATACGGAGGTCTGTAACACCTCGGTCTTAGAAAGAGCCAAGTCTCTAAAGAATTAAACTAGAAAGAGCTAAATTGAGATTTGGTTCAAGTTACCTTTAAATTGTGAATTCTGGATCAACTTAAAATGACAATAACTTTCAGCACAATATGATTTAGGTGACCCATGAGATATCAAATCGAAGGTCGTTGAGTTCTCTTTCCAACGCCGCCAAATTTGCTAAATTTCGAGTTTGGATAAGGAAGATATGCCCATTTGAGTACAACCTGTCTAGTTAAGAAAATTCAAACAAATTAAGGAGGGATATTTTGGTCTTTTTCTAATTACCCCACTAGGCCTACACGTTTTGTTCACCCAATGAGGGGTAAAATCTGATTAAAATCAGATTTCACTCAAATCTAAAGCGTTCAAGAAACTACGACAAAATTTAAGAAGAGAAAAGAGGAAGTTTTCAAGAAGTTCTTCAAGATTTTGGGGAAATCGCCAAGAACTTAGTTCTTTCAAGGTATGTAAGTCTTCATAGTGATGGGTTTGTTGACCCTCACACCAATCATGAGTTTAAAATTTTGAATTCATCCATGAGATTGAATAAATTGAGTTCTTGATTGAGTTATTTGAGGTTTTGTGCTTCATTCTTTGATAATGGAGTTTTGTTGAGTTCTTGAGGTAAGGATCTTTAGAATGAGTTTTGTTCTTGAGAGATTTTGAGTGGATTTTCGTTTACTTGTGTTGGGTTAATGAATCAAAGGGAGTTTGGAAGAAATCAATCGATTCTAGGTGAATTAGAATCGAAGATTGAGAAGAAAAATTCGCTGGAACATTATGGGCATTTGCTAGGGCGGCATGCCCCTGATGCGCTAGGGGGCTGGGCCCTATGCTTGCAGTGTGCCACAAACCTGCCCTAGTAAATGGAGGGCAGGCGCAACATGTCAGTGCTACGCCAAGAGCGTCAGTCCACTTTCCCTTCCGTTCTTCGATTCGTACTTGTTCCTTTGAGTCAAGGTTTCATTCCCTTGTTAACCTTAACTATCTAAACCTTCTTTAATCATTGAGAGTGTCACGACCAATTGGTACCCCTAGATGTAACAAGGCATATAAGACCCCGAGAGGCCTCATACAAGACACTTAGCATATCATGACATAAAGTAATAGAAAATGTGCAGAAATTTAAAACATTTTCCAATAATCAAAGTCTTTCATAAAACGAGCAGAAGTCTGACATCATTGTCTCAAACCATCTAACATAAGAGATAAAAATCTTGGCACGCTCCCATACAATAGTCCAACATGAAAAGAAAGACATAAAAGAGAAATGGATGATCCAATCCTCGAATGCTATGAGGACTCACCAAATCTTCACTTCCTTAATCAACTAAGAACCTAGCCACAAGTGTGTGAATCAAGATCGCCAGACCCTACATTTTGATAAGAAATGTAGGCAAGAGTATGCATTAGTAAAAGAATATACTAAATATGATAACTTGCATAAACATAAGCATTAGTCAATATAAGACATAAAGCATAAGCATAATCAAGGCATAATAACATCATAATGAAAGAGCAATACTTCCTTAAGTAACCTCACTTAACCTTAGCCAAGACTTAGGGCATCCGTCTCTAGTCAAGCTTACATCACGGAAGGCATATCTAGCAACACCCCAAGCAAATTATCTTCATAACATAATCACATTGTTCATACTTATTTTTAACGACATAGGGATTCGCCTCTATGCCTTGCTTATAAAGACTAATGGGTATTCTCTTGTTGCCTTACTTACTATAAGATCATGGGTACTCACCTCCATGTCCGTTCATCACAATAAGAACATGGAGAATCACCTCTTTTTCAACTCTAAGGAGTATGGGAAATCACCTCATATCCTTAACATATGGAGGTCAAGGGTAGTCGCCTCTAGCCTCATAATTCATTTAGCATTTTAGTCTAGATTCATTTTATGTGAGCAATCTTTTAAACCTAGAATCATTTATGTGAGTAAACATTTCACATTCATTCAATCAGGCTTATCAATTCATTATGGAAAGTATCTCTTCCACACCATAACATCAACAATCAACAATTCATAGTCTAGGCTTTAATCTCAAATCACTAAATCTCATGATCATCATTTTTGCTTCATTTTCAAGCCATTGTTATCACAAATCATCTATCCTATAAGGATATATCTAACCCATAAAGTTTCCCTTCATGACATCAACCCAATCAAATCAATTCTACCCTAGAAACATAGGATAGGCATGGGTACATGTGATTTCATCCTAAAACATGTAATTCTATCAATCCAATCATAATCCAACTATTTGGATCAACATTCATCATAACCCACAACATTGGAAGAAACCCTAAGTAGAATTGGGGATTTAGACTTCACAATTGGGGAATCTAAGGGACTCCATGGGAGAAAGGATTTCATGGATGAAAAGTCATCATACATTGGCACAAATCCTACCAAAAGATTGAAGATTGGGAGACTTGAACTTGACCTAGCTTCAATTTCTTCCTTCTTCTTCCACCTTCTAGTGAGAGAATATTTGAGAGAGAGTTTGGGTTTTCTTTTTGGGAATTGAGAGAATGACTTCATTGAGTGAGTTTATGGGTCTAAAATACTTATATAGGTGGTCTAGGTTTACGCAAAATGACACCACATTGATTTAATTAAAATCGGAAAAGACCCTTTAGCCCCTAAAATCAACTGCCAGAAGTGAACCACGGAACCCCGACTGATGGACCGTGGATGGACCTATGGTTCGTCCTGCACACCGTCATTCCTTGTGAGAGTCTTTTGCCTGGACCCATGGCTCGTGGACCATGGACTGTGGTCCCACTTATGGTTTGTATGTCCAGGCGTCGTCCTAGCCTGGGAAAATTTTGGTGGCCTCTTCCACGGACCTACCTACGGCTCGTGGCTCTACCCACTGGTCGTGGTTGACCTCCGTGGATGGCACCTGTAGTTTTCCAAAAGCTGCAATTTTCCTCTTTTGTGTCCGAGGTGTTACATTATCTCCCCCTTGGGATCATTTGTCCTCGAATGAGATTCTAGGCACATTTCTAAACGAAAAAACTCAAGACTAGCAGCCCATCATGCATGCAACTCATCTAAGTGCACACAACCGAGGAGGAAACATCAACTTCGAGCTAAACATACTCAATGCACATGTGGAAGTGGGAACTACATCTAACAACCTAATATGCATGAAATTTCAGATTTCTTTCATTCAAGAAGGAAATACCGTCTCCAAACATAAGAACAATGCTCAACACAATCTCATGGAGCCTAAATGCAGTTTATACAGAAAACACATATTCAAGGAGGAAATCTCCACTCCAAGCTAAGACATGTTCAACAGCCTTTCTCATGAAGTCTATAAGCAACTCATACTCAATACTCAACAACATCAGGAAAATACATCATAAAAGCCATTTTCTTTCAAAACTTAAGCTTTTCATGAACATACAATTTTAAGGAAATCATGGAAACACATAAAACACACATGACTTCAAACAAAAGCAAACCAAGAGGAACCCATTACCTCAAGCTAGAATAGGAGGAAAAAGATGAGGAGAGCGGGACATCGTATCGGCCTCGGCCTCCCAAGTAGCACCCTCAACGGAGGCAACCGATATTTTTTCTTCAATCTCTTAACCTGCCGGTCTAAAATCTCCACCGAAACTTCTTCATAAGAAAAGTTCTATTTAATTTCCAACACTTCTAGGGAAATTATGGATGTCCGATCTCCAACACACTTTTTCAACATAGAGACATGGAAAATCGGATGCACTAACGCCACCTCATTTGGAAAATCAAGCTCATATGCAACATTACCAATATGCCTCAAAATTTGATATGGGCCTACAAAATGGGGACTAAGTTTCCCTTTCTTACCAAACCTCATTACACCCTTCATGGGTGAGATTTTCAAGTAAACCCAATCAATCACATCAAATTAAATGTCTCTCCTTCTAACATCCGCATAAGACTTTTGTTGAATTTGGGTTGTTCTAAACCTCTCTCTAATGAGTCAAACATTCTCTATAGCCTCATGAACTAACTCGGGTCATTTCAAAGAAACCTCACCCACCTTAAATAATCCAATAGGAGATCTACACCTCCTACCATAAAGAGCCTCAAACGGAGCCATACCAATACTAGAATGGTAGCTATTATTATAGGCAAATTTAATCAAGGGCAAATGGTCATCCCAATTTCCCTTGAAGTCTATCACGACATCCCTCAACATGTCTTTCAACATTTGGATTGTCCGTTCATCTTGCCCCGGTTTGGGGGTGAAATTTTGTGCTAAGCTTAACTTCAGTGCCAAGACCCTTTCGGAAAGACTTCCAAAATTGTGAAGTAAACTGAGTACCTCTATCGGAGATAATGGACAAGGGCACTCCATGTATTATTACCATCTCCCTCAAATATAACTTAACGTAATTTTCCACGAATAGGAAATTTTGATGAGAATTAAATGGTTTGACTTCGACATTCGGTTACTATAACCCAAATTGAATCATATTGATGCCGAGTACGGGGCATTCCTACTATGAAGTCCTTATTCAAATCTTCACACTTACAAGTAGGGATGCTAATATCTTGGGATAAACCTCCCAGTTTCTGATGCTCAACCTTCAGTTGTTGGCAATTTGGATACTTAGCCACAAATCCCGCAATATTCTTTTTCATTCCATTCCACTAATAGATCTCCTGTAGATCATGGTACATCTTGGTGGCTCCCGGGTAAATAGAATACCGAGAACTATGGGATTCTAAAAATATTTGTTCCCTCATGTCATCAACATTCAGAAAACACACCCGACCTTGATATCTTAAGACACCATCTCCCTCTTGGGAGAAAGATGACTTCTTTAGGACCGCCTCTTTCAATTCAATTAAGGTTGGATCAAGACATTGTTTTGCTTTGACATCAGCCACAAAAGACGATTCTGACCCTTTATGAACCATAACACCACCCTTGGCGGAGTCTACCAATCGAACACCCAATCGGGCCAATCTTTGGACATCTCAGGCCAACTCTCTTCTATCATTATCAACATGTGCAACACTACCCATGGATAACCGACTAAGGGCATCCCCCACCATATTTCATTTACTGAAGTGATAGAGAACACTCATATCATAATCTTTCAATAACGCAACCCACCTTATTTGGTGAAGATTTAGATCTTTTTGGGTAAACACATACTGCAAACTCTTGTGATCGGTAAGAACATCCACATGAGCACTATACAAATAATGCCTCTAAATCTTTAAGGAAAATACAACCGCCGTATATTCAAGATTGTGGGTAGGATAGTTCTTCTCATGAACCTTTAGTTTCATTGATGCATAGGCAATCACCTTACCATTTTGCATAAGCACACATCCAAACCCAACTTGAGAGGCATCACAATAAACGACAAAACAATGCGACCCTTTCGGTAAGGTCAACACCGGAGCGGGAAAAGGTCTTTCTTTCAACTCTTGGAAACTTTTCTCACAAGCTTCGGACCATATGAACTCGACCTTCTTTTGAGTCAAAGGAGATGAAATAGAGGAAAACCCCTCAACAAACCTTCTATAGTAACTTGCCAAACCCAAGAAACATCTAATGTATGTCGGTGATAGAGGTCTATGACAACTCTTGACCGCATCCGTCTTAATAGAATCTACCTCAATACCCTTACTTGAAACAATGTGGCCTAGAAAAGCCACGGACCTTAGCCAAAACTCACATTTTCTAAACTTAGCAAAAAGTTGTGTTTCCTTAAGAATTTGCAACACAATCCTCAAATGAATAATGTGATCATCCTCGCTCCTCGAATAAATAAAAATATCATCAATGAACACAATTACGAACATATCAAGGTATTGTCTAAACACCCTATTAATCAAGTCCATAAATGCCGCCGAAGCATTAGTCAAACCAAAGGGCATAACCAAAAATTCATAATGACCATATTGGGTTGTAAAAGCCGTTTTTGGAATATCTTCCTTTTTCACACTCAATTGGTGATTACTCGATCAGAGATCAATTTTAGAGGAATAACTTGCCCCCTGAAGTTGGTCAAAAGTCATCTATTCTTGGAAGAGGATACTTGTTCTTGATGGTTAATTTGTTCAACTGCCGATAATCAATACACATACAGAGTGGACCATCTTTCTTCTTAACAAACAACACCAGATCACCCCATGGAGAGATACTCGGTCGGATGAAACCGTTATCCAATAAGTTATTTAACTGTTCCTTCAACTCCTTAAATTCTGCCAGAGCCATTCTATAATGATGTATAGAGATAGGTTACGTATGAGGGAGAAGGTCAATCCCGAAGTCTATTTCCCTTTCGGGAGAAATACCAGGTAAATCATTAGGGAGTACTTCCGAAAACTCATTTACAATAGGGACCGACTCAAGAATAGGAGTTTCGGACTCCACATCCCTCACCCTCACTGTATGGTAGACACAACCTTTCAAGATCATTTTTCTAGCTTTAAGGCAAGAAACAAATCGACCTCTAGGCATAAAATTTCCCCCTTTCAACTAAAGGATAGGCTCATTTGGGAATAGAAATTTGACTACCGGAGTTCTACAATCTATAGAAGAATAACATGAATGTAATCAATCCATCCCAAGGACATCGAAATCTATCATGTCAAGCTCTACCAAATCGACTAGAGTAACTCTATGGGTTAAGGAAATGGGATATCCTCTTTATACCCTCTTTGCCACCACAGAATTACCAACGAGGGTAGAGACAAAAAAAGGTTCTAACAATACATCAGGAAGCATATCAAATCTCATGGCCACATAGGGAGTCTTTAATAACAAAGTAGCACCAGGATCAAGTAAAGCATACACATCAAATTGAAAAACTCATAACATACCGGTCACGACATCCAGGGAATTCTCTTTATCACCTCTAGTCTGGAGTGCATAGAAATGGTTTTGCTTAGGATCATTCCCACCCGAACCACTTGAATCGGATGAAGGATAGGGTTGAGCCCTACGACGACCATCTCCATCATTCTTAGGAATCGAAGGACAATTCCTTATTTTGTGATCTATTTTCCCACATCCAAAGCAAGCATTAGAACCCGCTAAGCACTTCCCTCCATGATATCTCCCACATTTAGCACAAGCAGGCATTGGACCTATTATCATCTTTTTTAGGTTTTGGGTTAGACACCCTATCATTATTAGACCTTGAATGAGCACAAGAAGAACCTTGCCCGGAGAACTTTTGCCGAAACCTTGAACGACCCCGTCCACCAGACCTAGAATGTGAAAAGTTACCATCATCCACTCTTGCTCTCTTTGCCTCTCTAGATCTTTCCTTGAACTTTTCTTCCTCAATTTTTTGGGCATGCACCATAAGGCGAGAAATGTCCATGTCATGGACAAGCATAGCAGTGTGGCACTCTTTGACTACCATGTTAGACACACCCGATACAAATTTACTCATCTTAGCCCTACGATCCGCCACAATAGAAGGAGCATATTTGGACAATTGAGTGAACCTCAGGGCATACTCCCTCACACTCATATTTCCTTGCCTAAGATTAATGAACTCAAGTACTTTGGCTTCTCTCATCTCAAGAGGGAAGAATCTATTAAGAATAGCACTTTTGAACCTCTCCCATTCTATGGGACCCGCTTCTACCGGCCTTTCCTCTTTCCATTAATTGAACTAAATCTGAGCAACCCCTTTGAGTTGGTAAGCGTACGATTCCGCCTTTTCTACCGAAGTCACTCCCATAATAGCAAGTACCTTATAGACCTCATCAATAAACTCTTGAGGGTTTTCCTCAACTTTGGAGCCATAAAATTCTGGAGGGTTCATCCTTGTAAAATCCCTCACTCTTGACGCTGTTGTACCCACATTTGGGTTTGCAGGGACTACCACCTCTCTATTGGATTGTGTCGTCATGACTTTAGACAACACTTGAAATGCCGACCTGAACTCTGTATTTGTTATATTCTTAGTCAATGGGTCAATCGAAGCTTGAGGAGGAGCTTGGGGAGGAACCTGAGGAGGAACCTTTTGATCAACATTGTCTCCCTCCATCCTTCTAGTAGCCATTCTAGTAGTCATATCCTGAAAACCATCGAGCACAGATTAGGAGAAAAAGTAACACCTCGAAAACCAGACCCAGAAAAAATTGCAAAAACTTACCTGAAACCAGTGAAGCACGATAGGGTTCACGGACCGTGACAAGGTCCACTGTCCGTTGACCTACCCGTGGTTTGGAGTTAAACTCCACTAGGCCTAGATGTCAGACCGTGGGACCCTTCATGGGCCGTAGTCTGGAAGATGAATCGTGGTGGTGTCCGTAAGGGCTTAGCCAGTAGGCCCCAAAGCCTAGCCCTCAGACACCCCTCGCCCAAGTAAGGACCACAAATACCTCACGGTCTGTGGTCCTGAAGATGGGTCATGGGGGAGTTTGTGAAGCCTAACAAGTAGCCTCCCTCGTCAGTCCCTTAGACCTCTATGCCCAAGTGAAGACCACGAGGACCTTCACAATCTGTGGTCTTTCACACAGACCGTGGTCTTTCACACGGGTTGTGGTCTTTCACACGGGCCATGGTAGGGTCCGTAAAGATGGGTCCTCAGACCGTCGGACCAAGTGAGGACCACGAGCACCTTCACGGTCCGTGGTCCCTCACACGATCTGTGAAAGGAGCCATGGCCAGCTCGTCTGCAGCTTTAAGTCAGGGATCTTTTGGTCTTTTCCTATTTCGTTGGACCCCTAAACTACATCATTTTAACCCTAAACTACGTGGTTTTGATTAGTTTTAGACTAGAAACATAACTAGAACTTACCTAAGTCAGATCTTTCATCAAAAACTTAGAAAATTAGAAGCAAAAGAGGAGAAAAGGTCGAGCAACCCTAGTTCAAGAACATACCAAGTTTCCTCCAGTTCCAGCCCTGAAATCGAAGGATTCTTAGTGGAATTCGTCACCAGATATGTGGGATTTCACTAGTGGGTTCCTTTCACCCATTAGGTCTCTAGAATTCAATCAGATTCTTGATTCCCTATTATTAAGTAGACCTAGGGTTTCTAGAACTCTAGCAAATTATCATGAATTAGTTATTTATATGTTCCAAATCAGATTATCATGTTATTACTTCGTTTCTTGCGTGAATTTTAGAACCCTAGCTTGGTAGTTCTTTAGTTATTGAATTATACATGCTAGGTCAGATATTTCAGTATTTCAGATATACATGTATCAGCTTGAATATCATTATCAAGATATAAATGTGCATTCTAAGTTTGCATGTCAGTTTTGAGCTATCCAGTATAGTTCACTAATTCAGTCATAATGTGTTAATCATTTAATCTATTGGGAGTAGCATAAAACCGAGTTGGACTAGGGTCAGTCACCTATATAGTCCCAGAACTACGAGCCACATAGGTTGTAAGTCCCCTCTGTGGGCATCATTTTAGTGATCACGCCAGCATCCCTCTACACCATTGGCTGGGTGTTTTGAGTCCTATCGATGGGGCATATACATCGGAATCCACATTTAGCTCATGTGATTTTATTATTGGTTATTAGTAGCTCCCACAGTTCAGTCAGATTTCATTGCATTGACCATATTTCAGTATAATCAGTATTCAGCATCAGCATATCTAAATTTTGTCATTGTATTCAGTTAGCTCAGTATTCTGTATCTATATCATGTTCAGATTATAATCTTGCTTTATTGCTTATTCAGTTATATGTTTATTTCAGCTTTACTCTATCATGCATGCTCAGTACCTTTCAAGTATTGACGCATACTCTGCGCTATATCTTCTCGTGACGTAGGTTCAAGTTCTCAGCATCTAGATCACGCTTAGATCGGTTCCCGATCTCCAGTTAGCATCATCAGTAGTGAGTCCTCATTCTTCGAGGACAATAGTCATGTTATCTTTTCATTATTTCAGCCTTTTAGTTTCAGTTTTTCTAGACTTAGTTGGGGCATGTCCCAGCACTTCTAGTCAGTTAGAGGCTATTTTCAAACATAGTTAGATTCGGCTTAGTATTTGAGTTTGATGTTTCTTTTGTATTAAACTCTCAGATTTGATATTCAGTTTTAGTATATGGGTATTCCCCATCATTTCAGATTTATTTATGATTAGCTTCTGCATCAGTTTTTATTTCTTAGTTTAGCTTTAGTATGCTCATGATTATGCCAGCAGGGTTATCTTGGGGTCACTTGTGATCCTAGGTCACGTGTTCGCGTGTCGGGGGTAGCTCGGTGCGTGACAAACTTGGTATCAGAGCATTAGGTTTAAGAGTCCTAGGATTTCTGAAAAGCCGCACTAAGTAGAGTCATTTTCATGGGTGTGAAATGCACCACATCTAATGAGAGAGAGGCTACAAAGTGTTTTAGAAAAATCTTCATTTTCTTATTACTCTTATCGTGTGTAAGGTATGATCTAATTCTGTTCTAACTCGACGTTCTATGTTTCATTGATCATGCCTCCTCATAGAGATAATGCCACGAATGTGAATGCCAGGAATGCAAACGCAACTCCTCCAGTCCCAGATCAAGAAGTTTTGAATGCAGATTTCCAGAACGCCATTCAGATGTTGGCTGAGAGTGTAGCCAACCAGAACAATCAGCGGGCTCCAGTTCCGGAAAATGCTAATGTTGGGTCAGCTGCAGCTAGAGTGTGAGATTTTGTTAGGATTAATCCGCCAGAGTTCTTAGGATCGCAGATTGGTGAGGATCCCCAAAACTTCATTGATAAGATCAAGAAGATCTTTGAAGTAATGCAGGCAACTGGGAATGATCGGGTTGAGTTAGCATCTTACCAAATTAAGGATGTGGCTCATATATGTATACTTAGTGGAAAGAGAATAGGGGTACAGATGCAGTTCCTATCACTTGGGATTGCTTTAGTGAGACCTTTTTTGACATGTTTTTCCCAAGAGACCTAAGAGAGGCAAAAACTCAGGAATTTATGAACTTAAGGCAAGGTAGCATGACAGTCCAAGAGTATGGGCTCAATTTTACCCAACTTTCCAGGTATGCTCCATACATGGTTGCTGATTCCAGGGCTCAGATGAATAAGTTCATGTATGGAGTGTCAGACTTGGTGAACACAGAATGTAGAAATGCTATGTTGTTGGAAAATATGAGCATCTCTAGGCTCATGACTCATGCTCAGCATGTTGAGGGTGATAAGCTTAGGGAATATGCTAAGGAGAACAAGAAAGCTAGGACTGGGACCTATGACTATTCTCAGCAAAAATCGGGTGGTGGAAATTGCTCGTAGGGTCAGCAGAAATTTTCAGCTCCAGCACCTTCATCAGCTAGTGTTCCATCATCCAAGTTCAGACAAGATCAGAAAGGTAGGGCATCAGGCTCTAAGTCCCAGGGGAGTGTTACAGGTACCAAAACCTGCCTATCTTGCCCTAAGTGTGGTAAGAACCATCAGGGCGTGTGCCTTGTAGGAAAGGATGGATGCTTTGGGTGTGGTCAATCTGGTCACAGATTGAGGGATTGTCCTTCTAAATAGGGTCAAGGAGGAAATGGTAGAGCTCAGTCCACAACTTCAGCGGCACGAGCAAGTTGCCCGACTCAGCAGGGTAACTCATCTGGTACAGGTGGCGGACATTGCCGAAATAGGTTGTATACTTTTCAGGCTCGCCAGGATCAGGAAAATTCTCCTAATGTAGTCACTGGTACACTACGAGATTTTGATCTTGATGTTTATGCTTTGTTAGATCCAGGGGCTACTCTTTCCTTTGTAACTCCTTATGTAGAAGTTCAGTTTGATGTTAGTCCAGAAACTCTCTCAAAACCTTTCTCAGTCTCTACTCCAGTCGGTGACCCAGTTATAGCTAGATGGGTATACAAAAATTACCCCGTTACAGTCTCTCAGAAATTCACCTCATCAGATCTTGTAGAGTTAGAAATGGTAGACTTTGATGTCATTCTAGGCATAGATTGGTTACATTTTTGTTATGCCTCAATAGATTGTAGAACTAGGATTATTCATTTTCAGTTTCCAGACAAACCAATCTTAGAATGGAAGGGTAGTAGCTTAGCGCCTATGGGTCGATTCATTTCTTACCTTAAGGCCAGAAAAATGATTTATAAGGGTTATCTCTATCATCTAGTTCATGTTAAGGATTCAAGCTTCGAAACCCCAACTTTTGAGTCAGTTCTAGTAGTTAATGAGTTTCTAGAAGTGTTTCTAGAAGATCTTCCCAGAGTTCCTCCAGAAAGGGAAATCAACTTTAGAATTGATCTCCTTCCAGATACCCAGCCTATATCTATCCCTTCTTACAGAATGGCTCCAACTGAGCTTCAGGAATTGAAAGAGCAGTTTAAAGGCCTTCTAGATAAGGGTTTCATCAGACCTAGTATTTCTCCATGGGGTGCACCAGTGTTGTTTGTGAAAAACGAAGATGGTTCCCTCAGGATGTGTATTGACTATAGGCAGTTGAACAAGGTCACAATCAAGAATAATTATCCCATCCCCAGTATTGATGACTTGTTTGACTAACTTCAAGGTGCTAGTCATTTCTCAAAGATAGACCTCAAATCAGGTTATCATTAGCTCAAAGTTAGAGATAGTGACATTCTGAAGACAAATTTTTAGAACTCGGTATGGTCATTATGAATGTGTAGTTATGTCATTTGGACTAACCAATGCTCTTTTAGCTTTCATGGATTTCATGAACAGAGTGTTCAAGCAGTATTTGGACTTGTTCATTATTGTCTTTATTGATGATATCCTCATTTACTCTAGGAATGAGGAGGAACATGTGAGTCATTTGAGAGTTGTTCTGCAAACTCTCAAAGATCGCCAGTTATTTTCCAAATTTAACAAGTGCGAGTTTTTGTTACAATTAGTTGCTTTCCTTGGGCATATAGTGTCCAGCAAAGGGATCTGAGTGGATTCCCAGAAAATAGAAGCAGTGAAACAATGGTCCAGACCTACCTCTCCTGCATATATCAAAAGTTTCTTGGGTCTAGCAGGTTATTACAGAAGGTTCGTGGAAGGATTTTCATCCATAGCCTCACCATTGACTAGGTTAACTCAGAAGATGGTCAAGTTTCAGTGGTCAAATGATTATGAGAAAAGCTTCGCATAATTGAAAAGTAGGTTGACTACAACTCATGTTTTGACTCTACCAGAGGGTTCAGATGGTTATGTGATTTATTGTGATGCATCCAGGGTCGGCCTAGCTTGTGTGTTAATTCAGCGAGGTAAGGTTATAGCTTATGCTTCTAGACAGCTTAAGGTGCATGGGAAAAATTATCCGACTCATGACCTCGAGCTTGCAGCAGTGGTGTTTGCACTCAAGATTTGGAGACACTACTTATATGGTGTTCATGTAGATGTGTTCACAGACCATAAGAGCCTTCAATACGTGTTCACCCAGAAAGAGTTGAATCTTCGCCAGAGAAGATGACTTGAGTTCTTCAAGGATTGTGACATGAGTATGCATTACCATCCTGGTAAGGCAAATGTAGTAGCAGATGCCCTTAGCAGACTATCTATAGGTAGTGTAGCACATGTTGAGGAAGAAAGAAAAGATCTAGCAAAGGATGTTCACAGGCTTGCTCGTTTAGGATTTCATATCAGATGGTGGTGTGACAGTTCAAAATGGATCAGAATCTTTATTGGTAGTGGAGGTTAAGGAAAAGCAAGACAGTGATTTGATATTGCTCGAACTCAAGCGTGCATTCCATCAACAGAGAGTCGATGTATTCTCCCAAGGGGGAGATGGTGTGCTTCGCTACCAGGGTCGATTATGTGTTCCTAATGTGGGTGAGTTGAGACAGCAGATTCTTGCAGAAGCACATACCTCTAGGTATTATATTCATCTAGGCGCCACCAAGATGTATCGTGATCTGTGGGAAGTCTTTTGGTGGAATGGCATGAAGCAAGATATAGCATATTTTGTGGCTAAGTTCCCCAATTGTCAGCAGGTAAAGGTAGAACATCATAAGCCAGAGTCAGGTTTACCTCGTACTCGCAGACAGCATGACTCCATTTGGGTGATAATTGACAGAGTCACTAAGTCTTCTTGTTTTTTGGTGGTCAAGACTATAGATTCGGCAGAGGACTACGCCAAGCTTTACATTAATGAGATAGTCAGGTTGCATGGGGTTCCTTTATCTATCATCTCAGATAGAGGTCCTCAATTTACCTCTCATTTCTGGAAGTCATTTCAGAAAGGTCGTGGTACTCAGGTTAATCTTTGCACAACATTTCATCCACAGACGGATGGTCATGCAAAGTGTACCGTTCAGACCTTAGAGAACATGTTGAGAGCTTATGTGATCGACTTCAAGGGTAGTTGGGATGATCATCTTCCTCTTATAGAGTTCGCCTACAATAATAGCTATCATTCCAGCATTCAGATGTCCCCTTATGAGGCTTTGTATAGGCGTAGATGTAGATCTCATGTTGGGTGGTTTAAAGTAGGTGAAACAGCCTTGATAGGGCCATATTCGGTTCTTGATGCTATGGAGAAAGTGCAACTCATTAGTAATAGACTTCTGACAGCCCAGAGTCACCAGAAGTCCTATGTAGATGTAAGGAGAAGGGAACTAGAGTTCCAAGTTAATGATTGGGTGTTTTGGAAAGTGTCACCTATAAAAGGGGTGATGATGTTTGGCAAGAAAGGGAAGCTCAGTCCTAGATATGCAGTCCCTTATAAGATTCTAAAAAGGATTAGTAAAGTGGCTTAGGAGTTAGAGTTTCCAGCAGATCTAGCAGCAATGCATCCAGTCTTCTATGTTTCACTATTGAAGAAGTGTGTGGGTGATCCAGCATCTGTAGTGCCATTAGAGAGTGTGGCTGTAAAAAATAGTCTTTCGTACGAGGATGTACCAGTTGAGATTCTTGATCGTCAAATTAGAAGGTTGAGAAACAAAGAAGTCTCTTCAGTCAAGGTTTTGTGGAGGATTCAGTCTGTAGAGGGAGCTACTTGGGAAGCGGAAACAGCCATGAAGTCTGAGTATCCCCACCTCTTTCCTTATGATTCCACTCCAGTTTGAGGTAATAGTTCCTCTTCAGTTTTTCAGTCATACATACGTAGAATCAGTCTTAGTATCATGTTCCTTCAGTCTGTACTTGCATTTTGAGCATATTTGCATGTTTTTGGAATTTAGTTCAGTCAGAAATCAACTTCCAGTGTTTAGTGGTAGGGTTGCAGCTCATTCCCTCCATTTCGGTTAGTTCAGTCTTCATTTGAGGACGAATGATCCTAAGGGGGAGATATTGTAACACCTCGAAAACCAGACCCAGAAAAAATTGCAGAAATTTACTTGAAACCAGTGAACCACGATAGGGTTCACGAACCGTGACAGGGTCCATGGTCCGTTGACTTCCCGTGGTCTGGACAACGGACCATGGTGGTGTCCGTAAGGGCTTAGCCAGTAGGACCCAAAGCCTAGCCCTCAAACACCCATCGCCCAAGTAAGGACCACGAGGAATTTCACGGTCTGTGGTCCTGAAGATGGGTCATGGGGGAGTCTGTGAAGCCTAACCAGTTGCCTCCCTCGCCATTCCCTTAGACCCCCACGCCCAAGTGAAGACCACGAGGACCTTCATGGTCCATGGTCTTTCACATGGGGGATGGGAGGGTCCGTGAAGATAGGCCCTCAGACCACCGGACCAAGTGAGGACCACGGGGACCTTTACGGTCCGTGGAAAGGGCCATGGTCAGCCCGTCTGTAGCTTTAAGTCAGGGGTCTTTTGGTCTTTTCCTATTTTTTTGGACCCCTAAACTACGTGGTTTTGATTAGTTTTAGCCTAGAAACATAACTAGAACTTACCTAAGTTAGATCTTTCATCAAAAACTTAGAAAATTAGAAGCGAAGGAAGAGAAAAGGTCAAGCAACCCTAGTTTAAGAACGCAACAAGTTTCCTCCAGTTCCAGCCCTGAAATTGAAGGATTTGTCCATGGAATTCGTAACCAGGTATGTGGGTTTTCACTAGTGGGTTCCTTTCTCCCATTAGGTCCCTATTATTAACTAGACCTAGGGTTTCTAGAACTCCAACAGATTATCATGAATTAGTTATTTATATGTTCCAAATCAGATTATCATGTTATTACTTCATTTCTTGCATGAATTTCAGAACCCTAGCTTGGTAGTTCTTTAGTTCTTGAATTATACATGCTAGGTCAGATATTTCAGTACTTCAGATATACATGCCTCAGTCTGAATATGTCATTATCAGTACACTACTAAAATAACAGTGTTTAGCGACGAATATTAGCGACGACGTATATTTCGTCACTAAATAGCAGCGGATTAGCAAGGAAATATCTTTTTTGTTGCAAAAATTATTAATAATTTTTTGAGTTATAATATAGCGACAGATTGGCGATGGAATATTTTTTTGGTCGCTATAAAATAGCGCGAAAGTTTGGCGCCCTAATTTTAGCTACGGATTTTGCAACAAAGTAGGGGTGACAAAATTTATTAATATTCCGTGACAGAAAAGCGTTGCTAGATTAATAAATATATTTTTATGGAATTTAAATTATATAATGACGGAATTTTTCGTCGCTAAAATCTATTCTAAATAAATATTTTTTTTAGTAGCAACGGATGTCATAATCCTTCACTAAGTTTGTTGCAAATATTTTTTAACTTAGTTGGAATTTTCTTAACTTGGCCCAAAACAAAAAGGGACCAACAAAACATTTTCCCTAAAAAATAGGGTTTTCTTCCTCAGGTGAACTCCCGTCTAAGCTCTCGTCTCAGCTCCGGTCTCAGCTCCCGTCTTCTTCATCCTCAGTCTAGAAATGTTCCCACGTTTCTACTCCCTCAGGTGAAAGGTAATTTCTCTTTGTTCATCTATGTTCATCTCCTCTATAGAAGGCATGGTTGTGCCGTGATTCTCTTGCTAAGAATCATGGTTGCCGGGATGCAAAGCCCTTGAGACCCTTTGAAAGGGGTGGAAGTGGTATTTGCAAGAGAAAATCAAATATTTTTCATTTTAATTGAAATTCTTACCATTGGAGATAGAGTTTTGTTTGGTGATTCTTTTTACAAAATATACTTATGTTCATCTCCTTTATACAGATAAATGTTTCATTTTTTTGGGGTGCTTTGTTAGATTTGGATTATTATGGTGCTTAATTTTGTATGGTATGGGTGTTATTTGTATAAAGTTTTGATTTTTAGGGATATTGCATTATTACCTAGGTGGGGAATTGCGGATTTTGTGTTTCTTAGATGAGAAATTGTTGTATCTTTGGTGATGGTGAGGTCTTGGTGGTATCTGAATCATCTGAGCAAACTATATATGTTCTATGCTGATTTGTGGTTTGATATGTTCCTATTTTGGCTCTTTTGGTTCATGAATCAATCAATAATGCCTCAATCCCAATTTTGAAACTAGTTGGTGTCATCTATGTGAATCCATTGTAGTCGTTACAGGATTTTTCGTAGTTTAACTATAGTAACACTATTTCCAACGTGATCATCAGCCCACTGCAATCCTCTGCCTTTATGCTAAGCTTATATAGACAAAGTTGTTATTTTTTTGTTCATCATCTTAAGTAAACAATGTATATGGAATATGGAGACAACAATATGTGCATCTAGCTTTTTGGAATGTTGCTTTGGTGGTTGTTAGAAGTGACCGACTTTTATGCATATACTCTTCTCTCCTCAAACCCCACCTGTTTGATTTATATGTTGTTGTTCTATAATTTACTGAATTTTACTTTAATTAACTTGCGACTGACATATGGTTGATTTATTTCATGATTCAGCCCTTCTCTTGCTTTTTCTCTTCGGGTTGAGCTATTCCATTCCATAGTGTAGTGAATCTATCAAAATGTATGGTACTTGGCAGAAAATAATAGAGATTTCACTTATAATAGGTGTATTCACTATAGAAATAGATGTTGTGTTAATGATACCCTGTGGCAGAAAGCAATTGAGATTTCATCCTCTGTTTTTTCCTCCCCTCTGTTGTCCATACGTGAGTAGAGTTCTTTGTAATGTGCTAGTTTTATCTAACATGTGAAGTCCTCTCTGAACGTAGTGATCAGTTTAAGCAGTTTTGTTCTTCGCATATGAAGCATATGGCGTCCTTTAGGGCTTTGATGGATGACCTAATTACAAAATGCATGATCTCGTTAGCTTGAGTTTACCATTTGGGGCTGCTTTTGAATGGATTTCTTAGTAGCTTAATTTAATAGTGGAGCGTAGTGACTAAGTGGATAACACCATCTACTGTAGTTATATGTACAATAATTGAAGTTTCTCTGAGTTAACTCTGTGGTAGTTGTTTTAGTACTATTACCATGTCTTATAATTCATTTCCTTTTATCATATGCATTATTTCCATCGCTCTCTGAAAAGGTGGCACAAATTCTTATGTTTCTGCGAAGCATTCGAGTGTCATTTACTGTGTGACAACTTGCCTCTCATGTTGTTCCCTTGTCATGTGCAGTTGGTTGTTGAACTCCCCATGAATATGCACTAAGATTCCTTCTAAGTCTTCTTTCTCAGATGCTTCTCGTAACTTCTTTCGGCTTTTATGAAACACTTTCTATAAATATTATCCGCATTGACTTATAAAGTCGCTTAATCTAACTTTTAAGGGAAAATAATGCTTACATCAGTGTATTCCTTATTGACAACTCAAATATACTATCTAGGAACACATGAAAAATCATACACTTAATTGGAACCTCGTCTGACTACATATGATCTTGGGTACACCTCTTAAAGATCTTGTTACTCTAATGACTTAGTCACACTTAATTGGTCTCATCTAAAAGTTAGAATCCCACACTTGTACCACTCACATTTATTGCAACTAACATCTTAATTCCTCGCCTACTATATATCAAATCTACCAGATCAGATCTTAAAACTAACATCATCACCCTCATTTTACCATCCTTTTTATCACGACACTAATCTCAAATTTAAGCTTAGTGTCTAGTACTAAACATGGATATCAATTTCTCACATACTATACTAACTATGACTCCTAGATAAAATTAAGAAAAACACACCCACAAAGACCTCATAACAAGTAGCCAATCTTTATCTCTCAGTCTATATACTTACAGTTTACCTTCACATTTCCTAGACTTTCACAACTTAAGTTCTATTTACCCATTCACTATACATCATTACCATGTTAGTTCTATAACCCTCTGACCTCATGACTACTCCAAAAAAAATCATAAGCCTAGCTTAGATCTATTAACTCATGAATATTGTGTTATTTTATTCTACACCTATACTTGGCCTTCACTAAAATAATGTTACATCGACATTTACTCCTCTCTGGTTAAAGTATTCTCCAACTCATCCTGGCTAGTAATAATTTCTCAACCTTCTATCATGAAATCCATACAAAATTACTACTACTTAGCCCACACATAAGGGAAAAGTCATCATTAATGAATTACTAGGTACATGGCTACAACTTACATACACTACTCAATAACTATCTGAATTTCTAAGGTTACCACACTCCTAAATGAATATTTCTAACTCTGGCACTTCTACTACTACCGTCTCATAACATCGTAACTCATACTATCTTTCGGGTGAAAATACTATCCAATCATTCTAAAACATAATTCCCTCATAAGGGTCTCACTTGAATAAGGATTAGAGAAGAGAGTCTAGGGGTACCTCTCGCTTTTAGCTCGAATACATGATTAACTTGAATAAGAGTGCATTCTTTTGAATCTACCAAAGCTCACTCATAGGATTTTCTCAAGCCCCTCTACAGTCTTTTGACTTTCTTAAAACCTTTGCAGATATTAAATCATC
>JAJOOO010000537.1:0-43198 GCA_029582685.1 Solanum piurae | reverse complement strand
CTCCCAATGGATTAAGTAATTAACACATTATGACTGAATTTATGTAAGTTGTTGGATAGCTCGAACTGAACATGCAAACTGAGAATGCAACAATTAAATTGATATTGATGCATTAATAACTGAGGCATGTATAATTGAATAACTGAAATATCTGACCTAGAATGTGGAATTCAAGACCTAAAGAAATACATAGCTAGGGTTCTGGAATTCATGCAATAAACTGAATATTAACATACTAATATGATTTGGATCATTCTAGCAGCTAAGAACCCAATAATCAGGAAATGTTCAAGAACCCTAATTTCGTTCATAGCATGGAATCAAGAATCGTCTGAATTTTAGGGATCTAACGGGCGAAAGGGACCCATTAATGAAATCCAACATACTTGGTGACGAAATCTCCACGAAAAACTATCAACTAGGGATGGACTTGACCTTTCCGGCGACTTTCTAGCGTTCCCCGGCGGTGGCTAGGGTTTCGGCCGCCCCTCTCTCTACTCTTTTCTTTTCTTTTCTTTTAGTTAATTAAATAACTTAGGTAAGTTCTAGTTAGGTTTCTAGGATTTTAAATGACTAACTAAAACCCTTTTAATTTAGGACTTAAAAGAAGAGTGGGAAAAGACAAAAACACCCTTGACTTAAAATCTGTCCAACTCCTGATGCGGATTGGGCACCTGTCAGATCTGAAAATTCTACAAAAAAATTTCCTTCACGAATCTGGGGTGTTACAGATTTTTCCAAAGAGTTGTGACTTTTTTAATAAGTTGTGATTTTTTCAAAGAGTTGTGACTTTTTCAATAAGTCGTGACTTTTTCAAAGGGTTGTGACTTCTCAGAAAGGTCATAATTACCCTTTGTTGACTATAAATAGAGGGTCTTCCTCTCATTTTTAAACCACAATTTTTTTAAACTGCTACTCCTCTTCTTCTTCTTGCATTTTAATTTTGTTTTTGTGATTTATTATCATTGAGTGAGTTCTAAGTGTAGCGGAATACGAGGTACCCCTATTCTGATGAAGTAAGTCATTCTATCCTAAGAGGGTATATTCCATAACCTCGTGTACTTGAGACAAATAATTTTGATGATATAATGATTATTTTTTTGCTTGATATGTACATAATTATGTAATGTTCCAATATATGAAGTTAACACGATGTAGTCTAAATTCATTTATTTTTGTTAACAATTTCTCTTGTGATGTAGATATTTGCTTGTGAATATATTTTTCTAAAATTTAGAGAATTGTCACGATTTGTTTTTGATCCTCAAGAAAAAAGAACGATTTTATTTATCAATGCCACTTATGTAATTTAGACTCTCAGGAAGTTTGCCTCAAAATAGTTATTACTATATAAACATTGCCCTTTTGTTTTACTTATTTACTATTTCTTAATATTTCAATATTTTGGACGAAGAAAAGTTCATATACTTGTAATGACGTCAATTGAAGTTTGTATTAGTTTATTTTTTATTATTTATTTAATAGCTAATTTTATGAGATAAATATTTTCATTAATGCAAATATATATTTATATTTGGGTCAGTAGTTGTATTTAAATTAAAGTATTATATATGTCACAAATGTATTATCAAGTTAACAAAATCTTCTAACTTCAAAATATATTATTTTAAAATATTCTGAGTTCTTTATATTTGAAAAAAAACTCACAAAAACGTGAAAATATGTGAATATATAAAATATAGTTGTTCTCTTCCCATGTTCATATGACATCTAAACAATTTAACGTGGAATACACATGCAATGCATATCTGGTTAGATGACAAAAGAAATACAAAACAAATAATGTCTATAAGATAATATTAGTGACATAAGACTAATTACCTGATTGAACCTCATCATATTGAAATAAATATATACATTATTACATTTAACTAATAAAACTTTTCATTGACCATCTTCATAGGTTTGCGTGAATAAGAGATATATATGACGATCCACATTGAACATTCACAAAAGAATCTGCAATATTATGTTTTGCTAAGCTTGTTATTTAAATCTTCGCATAAATAAACAATACTATTTACTATAACATATATTTTTGGAATTGGTGAGTGCAACACACGTGTTAAAAAACTAGTTGTACTAAAAGTGGGAAGCTCCAAAGTTCTAAATTTGATTACCATTTCGGCCTTACAATCATATCATCATCATATATTATTATTATTATTTTTTATTTTTTTTTATACTAAAAGTGGGAAGCTCCAAAGTTCTAAGTTGGATTACCATTTCACCCTTACAATAAAACAAAATATTATAAAATATAGTATTAATTAAATATTAAATAATAATCCTACCATATTATACTAATCATCATATTTATATTTATATAATTATTATTATTTATTAGTAATAAGTCTAAGTTCAAATAATCTGAAATTTTGAGAAAATGAAAAGTCTATCTCATAATAATGTTAAAGGAGAGCAGTTACAAAGAAATTCTTCAACTTTTCCTTTTCGTCTCTTTTCATATGAAAAGTAGGGTCTTATTTTTTTGGTGTGGATCTGTTTTCCCAGTTATTGCTAATTGCTTTTAGTGATATTTATCAATTGCCAAATAATTGCAAGAGGCTTACTATTAACCAACCATGATGCTCAAATTGCACATTTGGTTCAAAAAAAACAAAAGGTAAGTAACAATCTATTTCACATGTTTATGTAAAGTGAAACTGGACTTTTTATTGAACAAACAGGAAATTAACTTAAATCGTCATATTATTATCATGTGAAAGTATACATATTACAACTTTTTATACACATTGTTGTGTGGTTGCTTCTCCCTGACTTCTAATCCCTATTTAATTGACAAATTGCAAACTTGTATTTGTTTTAGTTTTGATTGTATGCTGGAGTTGATTTTGTATGCCATGCATTTATTTTGTTTCTTTATTGTATATCAACCTTAGCTTAATTAGGCACAACTGTGCTGATATTTTTATTTTAACATAACAATAGGCACTGCCGTACTGGATATTATAACACATTTGTGCATGGATGAAGTTATGTGTGGTGAATACTTTTCAAGTTATGACTTTGTGGTTGTTGAGGCATCACTGTTGATTTTAAATTATATGTATTTGTATGCATAATACTTGTTCGATCTGCATCATAATTAACCATTTATTTGGATTATAGAATTGAGAGGTATTTTAATTTTTGTGAAATGAAAATGTATCCTTTTCTTTTGCCAATTTCAATCTCTTTCTACAGTTTCTGTTTTTGTATTTATATCATTAATTCTTACCTCTGTGAACTTTAGAGACTACGAGGATAAATGTCATCTTTACGTAAAATGATTGCTTGGCTGAGAAAAGAGGAATATTTTATTAGATAGTGCAAGTTAATTTTATATTTCTAAATCTAAACAACACAATCCTATTTGTGCTCTATTTGCGGTTTATTAAAAATATATGTTTCTTCATATTTTTCTTTTGCAAATTTGTTAAATATTTTTTCATGCATTTAATAAATTTAGAGCAAGAATTCACTTGCATACTATCAGAGGCTATTTATATCGTCCCACTAATTGTGTTTTTAATGAATAAATTCAAATAGTAATATCTGGAATATTTTGATCTTAATATTTTCTATTCCATAAGATAAAGCATTTTAAATATGCAGAAATTTTATAATAATTGGGGGTTAACGTGCAACGCATGCTCCCAAAATCTAGTATCTTTTATAAAGGAAAAGCTCAAGTCTCGTATGACTTTTGATTGAATTAAGGCAAGTAAACTTCTAAACCTTGTTAAACTTGTAGAATCTTGTATTTTCCTTCATTGTGTGTGTTGGAGAGTAATGAGAATGAGATTATTGGTTCAATTACTCAACTTGATTGGTCTTAATGAATGAAAAAGGCGAATAAATGAAAAGGGCAACATGTTGATAGTTGTGTTTTGTGAATTGCCTTGATGAGGATCCTAATTTGTTCATTCATGAAGTGCTTTGATAGCATCATAGTGGAATTGAATTGCTTGAGTTTATTGTCTCTTTCTTATGGTGTGAAATCGCCTATTTACATTGATATTTGTACACTGTGATGAGATATGTGGTGATTATGCTGATGGGAAATTGTTCCAACAAGTCACATTACACAAAGCCGATGGGAAATGGTTCGTGTATGTAATATTGTGTCGATGGGAATTTATTTCGTAGAGTGATTTTGTATCGAATGATATTGGGGAAGATTCTGGAAAAAGTTTGACTATTTGGATTTGATGAAACTTATACTTGTGATTGATCTACTTGATACTTCTGATTGATCTACTTCATACATGTGATTGAGATACTTGTGATTGATTAATTTGATACTTGTTGATTGTTGATTTCTATGTAGGTTGTAATTGAGGTGGTTCGGTTAGGATGAAAGGAGTACTAGTGTTCTAGGTTAGTTACGTTATTTATTATTTGTTGCTGCTTCTTGAGTATTTTGTTGTTTCGTACTCACTCCTTGCTTCTATACTTGTGTAGGTTCCAAGCCCGGACTCGTGTAATCATTCTTCTTCATCTATCTCCGAGGCTAGTTGAGGATACATTAAGAGGTAGTTGCTTATCATCCTAGCGAGCTCTCTTGTTTCTAATTTTATGCTTTGTTCTATTCGAGAAATAAAGACATTGGGACTTGTATTTATTTTTCAATTTTGTTTTCATACTCTAGAGGATTTTACTCTTGACAACCAAATTTTGGGGGTGTTTATCAAATTGGTTATGTTTTTTTCTCTTTTATGCTATTATTGTTTTATTTTCCACATTTATTTGTATTGTTGGGTTTGAGGCTGACTTGTACAGGTGGAGTTAGACGATGGCATCACATCCATTTTTGGGTCATGAAAAATTATATCAGAGCCAGGTTCATAAGTCTTATGTGCTTACAAGCTAAGTCTAAGTAGATACTCGAGGATCATTATAGAGACATCTATACTTATCTTTGAGAGGCTATGGACACTGTTACAATTTTATTCATTATTTATTATCATGTGCGGTTACCTTTGCTAGTACTGAGGTGGCGCGTGATATTTTGGCAGATGCGAGGGCCATAACATTGATTTCTGGGGTATGATGGGAGAGAGCTCTTGAGGCAGTTGTTGAGACCCCAACTAGGGGTAGGGGTAGGGCCCAAGCTAGAGCCCTTGCTCATGGAGAAGCATCGTTGAGGTCCTTCCCATGGAGCGGCTCCAGCTAGAGGCCGAGCTTGAGAATTTTCTCCAAAGCCACAAGGTGAGGTTGTTGACGACCTGGTTCCTTCTGAGTATACAACTCCCTTGTTTCAGGACACTTTGCTGAGGATGTTGGGTGTATTTGAGAGTTTCTCCTAGGGTTGTGTGACACACACACCATAAGTTTCTTAGACAAGAGTTGGGCCACATACCTTATGTCATCATCACAGTCTGATTATGCATGATCAAGTGGGTCAGCTAGTAGTGGTTCCTACACCAGTTGTTGGTGCATAGGTTGTTCCTGATGTAGTCTTGACAACAGATGATCATCATATATATGTGAGGTTTCAGAAGATGAGACGACCCCAATTTCTGGGTGGTAAGAGCGAGGATGCTATGTGCCATGAGATGCTAGAGGTAGTGGGTATAGTTGATGCACGCGGTGTTCATTTTGTTTCACTCCAGCCCAGGTGACCAGCTAGATAGTAGTGGATGACTTATGTGAGGTCTAGAGTAGTTGGATCTCCCCCGGTAGAGAGGGATGCATTCTCTAGTGCTTTTTAGGATCGACTCATCCCTTGGAGCGTGAGGGAGGAGAGTTGATTGAGATTTGAGGACTTCAAATAGGGAATTTTTTCTATTACTACGTATGAGTTCCATTTTTATGACTTATCTAGACATGCTATGACTATTTTTTTGGATGAGGCAAAGAGAGTCCACATATTTATTAGGAGACTGACTTACTTCTTTAGATCTTATGTGTTGAGAGAAACCAGAGTGGGGGCTTCCTTCCATTCAATTGTGAGAATCGCCAATGAGGCGAAGTTTATGGTTAGAGAGAAGTTTAGAGACCCAATCCTTCTGAAGAATTTTATGGTACCTCGTTAGGAGGCAAGGGTTCGCATAGAGGTAGTAGTTCATCTCAGCATCATAGGCTATGCATACATCTATTCTAGTAGCCGAGAGTAGTCACACATCACAAGGGTCCTACGGTTCTAGTGAAGTTGGCAATGACAACTCATCTGGTTTACATCACCAATCTTCCACTTTGAGATAACGTTATGATTGTGAGGATTTGGGTAACTTGATGCAGCAGAGCCCTTTCTGACTTACTCAAGACCGAACATACTTATTCAGCTGCTCTTGCTAGTGGTTCAGCACCTTCGACCAGGGGTCCAATTAGAGGTTAGTCTGGTAGAGGCGACAAGGCTTTTGGTAGTGGTGCTTTAACTCAGTATAGTAGCAGTCGGGGTACTACTTCGATTTGAGGTTGTCGAAAGGGACAATGTGATGCATTTCCAGGGAGGCCAGGAGTTTTCTTATGTTGTGATTACAGGTATTGTCCCTATTTTCCATTGACATGTATCTGTATTGTTTGATCCAGGGTCTACTTTCTCGTATGTGTCTAGTTATTTTGCTGCTGGATTTAATATGATGTATGAAAGCATACATGTGCCTATCTGTGTTTCTACACTAGTGGGTGACTCCTTAGTAGTGGATCTAGTGTATAAGTCCGATCTTGTTTCTTGGTTGGGTATGATACTTGGGTAGACTTTATCATTCTTGGATGGTAGACTTTGATATCTTCTTGGGTATGTATTGGCTCTACCCGCATCATGCTATTCTTTAATTTTATGCAAAGACTAATACAATAGTATTTCGGGTGTCCTGAGGGTTGATTAGACGAGTGCTAGTGGTAATTACTATAGCAAAGTTATCTCATGCATTCGTGCTTAGTGGTTTGTTGATAGAAGGTATTTGTCTTATTTGACTTTTATTCGGTATACTAGTGTTGATTCACCTCCCATAGATTATATTCTCATGGTTCAAGAGTTTTCAAATGTTTTCCTACTAATCTTCCAGGTGTCCCTCCAGATAGAGACATTGATTTTGCTATTGACTTTGAGGCGGGCACCAAGACCATCTTTATCTCTTCTTATCACATGGCTTTAGCAGAGTTGAAGGATATTAAGGATCAGTTACAAGACTTGTTGAGTAAGGGGTTTATTCACCCCAGTGTATCTTCATTGGGTGACCCTGATTTGTTTATGGGAAAAAGGATGGAATCGTGAGAATATGTATTGACTAACGACAGTACAAAAAAGTAACAGTGACAAACAAGTATTATCTTCCTCATATTGATGACTTATATGAGGTTAGCTAACTGTCTTTTATGGATGAAGATTTATGAGGAGAGTGGTGGCCTGAGTTCTTCAATAGAGGCCTAGTCATCCTTAATTCAGAATATCTATGAGTGCTACTTCAGTGATGACTAGTCGTGTCTCATTCGAAAAAAAGTGTCGAAAGGGGAAGCCAAGGAGGTTCACCTCAATTTGATGGTGTTTTGAGGATTTGTGTGCCTAAGGTGGGTGAATTGATTAAATTGATTCTTGAATAGGCTCATTGTTCTCAATTTTCTATTCACCCGAGAGCGTTGAAGATGTATCAAGATTTGAGCAAGCATAACTAGTGGTGTGGCCTGAAGAGGGATATTGCAGATTTTGTGGTTTGATTCTTGACTTGTCATCATGTCATATTTGAGCACAAGTAGCCTAAAGGTGTATGTAGAGGATGCCTATTCCTACTTGGATGTCGAAAAAATCACTATGTATTATTTTGTTGGTCTACCTACCACAATGGGTGGATATGACTCTATTTAGGTGGTTGCTGATAGGCTGACCAAGTTCGCCCATTTCATCCTTGTTTGGATGAAGTATATGCTGGAGAAGTTAGCCCAACTTTTCATTAGTCAAATAGTCCGACTTCATAGAGCGCCTATTTTTATTATCTCTGACTGAGGAGCATTATTAATTTTTCATTTCTTGGAGGCCCTATAACATGATTTCGGTACTTGGTTAGATATGAGAGTGGCCTTCCATCTTCAGACTGACTGACAGTCTTAGCAGGCTATTCATGTGTTAGAGGATATACTCCAATCATCTGTGATCAACTTTGGTGCTAGATTAGATCAACATTTTCTCTTAGCAGAGTTTTCCTACAACAACATTTATCACTCCAGCATTCAAATGTCCCCTTTTGAGGTGTTGTATGGCAGAAGATCTAGATCTTCAATCAGTTGGTTTGATTTGGCGGAGATTGATTCTTTAGATATTGAATTTCTTACATATACTATGGAGCATGTACGTATGGCTCATGGTAGATTTTTAGTAGTGTAGAGTTGACATAAGAGTTATGCACATCGTAGAGTTTGAGCCTTAGTGTTTATGAAGGGTGATCATGTTTGGCTTCGAGTGATTCATGTCTCTATGCTTCAGAAATGTTTGTTGTATGAGTCATATGTCCTTTCACTTGATTTTGTATTGTTGGGTTAACACTTGTCTTTTGAAGAGGAGCCTATAGCCATTGTGGATATGCAAATCTAAAAGATTAGGACCAAGGAGATTTCTTAAGTTAAGGTGACAGGGAAGCACCATTCAGTTGGTATGGCGACTTGGGAGATGGAGTTTGACATGCGTGACACATATCTCTATATTTTTTAGGCCTCAGGTACTTTCTTTTACTTTATATTCGAGGACAAACATGGCTCTAAGTGAGGGATAATGTAATGACCCAAAAGGTAATTTTTTTAATTTTACATAAAATTACCATTTTACGCCTCCTGATATTGACCTTTAGTCATTTCTAAATGGATTTTGAAATTTGTTTCAAGCTTTGAAGTTAAAAGTTGTGAATTATTGAAATTTTGAAGTTAGTAATGGCTAAAGTTGATTAAAAGTAGTTTTTATGTGTCGTTTGGAGTTTCGAGTCTCAGAAGGAAATTCTGTCTATTCCATCAATCCCGAAATGTGGAGATATTGCTCTACGAGAGTTATTGGTTTCAAATTAGGAATCTTTTCATTGAATTTAGGTTCTAAGTTGGAAATTTATAAAAGTTTAGCCTTTGGATTGACTTTGGTCAATTTTTATAGTTTGGGATGCTCGGATCAAATTTCCAACAGTTCCATTGGATTCGTGAGATGATTTTTGGCCTAGAGGAGGTCTTGGTAAATTTTTTAGATGTCCAGAACCTGATTTTACCTTTTTAGGCATTATGTTTGTTTTTTGTGACTTGTATCTATTTCGGGTCAAGGAGACCTCAAATTTGTATTTCGATGGTTCGATTAAGTACGAAACGTATATTCAAGTAGCATATTTAGTTTATGTGTACGTGATTCCAAAAAAATCCAAGTGACCTTTTTAGAGTTTTTGTTGATTTCTAGTTTGGACTTCTGGTGTATGACCCTACACGTTCACGGAACATTCATGGAGGGTCGATCACATTCAGGGGGGGTCAAACATTTGACATCCACGTTTGTGGGTGCCCTACTACATTTGTAGAGGGTCGATTCATTAAATCCCGTGTTTGAGGAGAACCCCTGGACAAAATATTTCCAAATTTTAGGGTGAGAACACCTCATTTGGTTTCCCAAATATTGAACTTCTTCATTGTATAATTCCAAAAACTTGGTATCATCCAGGCACTACCCACTATTAATTCCAACCGCATTCACCGATTCAAGTCCACCTCCCATGACCTATTTTGACAACAAATTGAGTTGGGTCGTCATTTTGGCCATGTTTTCAGCTCGTTCATTGTCCTTCTCGATTTGTTCTTTGCTCAAGCTCAGTTATAGAGTAGAGACTTGGTCTTCCCTAGTATGCCATGCTTGTTTAACTTTGGTCATGTCATCTAGCAAGAAGGCTGCTAATTTATATGGTTGCCTCATTAATCTTCCTTGGACTAGCTAAGTAGCCACACCTTTATTGATTGAATCAAGGATACAATAGAAGTATTGAGGTAGAAAATTTTCTGGAACACCATGTGTTGGACATTGCAAAAGTAGTTTCGGGAACCGCAAACAACTCTCATGTAGAGGTTAACCTCAAATTCGCTTGAAATTTTGGATTTGGGTTTGAAGTTTCACCATTTTCCGCGGGGGTAGGGGGGAGAATCTCTCCCAGGAAGTTTCATTCTCATTCAACTCCTCCCAATAAGTGATAGAGTCATTTAGCAAGTCCGCCAACCATTTTGTAGCTTCACTTGTCAAAGAGAATGGGAATAGCCTCAATCTCACGAACTATTTTGGTATAATTTTTAACACAAATAGCCCACCCATCTCCACCAAATTTCGAAGGTGTTCATGGGGATCCTTATGAGCTAAACCTCCAAATAGTCCTCGTAATTGGAGCAATTGTAGGATTGTTCTGGTTACATGAAATACCGCCCTCCCGACTGTGGGAGGCATCCAGACGAATCCCTTGGTTTAACGATATTCACATGCATATTATTAAAACCACCCATGTTTTTCTTTAGACCGTAGTAACGATCGTTGTCACTACCCTGGTCACTCGTTGTACTACACCTGCAAACCAACCAAAAACAACACCAAGCAACAATCTACTACAACTAAACAAATTTACAAACTGATTTCTCAAATAGAATTCTCAACCAGCATTCCCCGGCAGCGGTGCCATTTTTTATAACACTGAAATGTAATCTCTAAAACCAATTAAAAGAGACAGCGTCGTCATCAATCAAAATATCAAACTAAGAGTCGAGGTCAAATTCCAAAGAGAATGATGTACCGTAGAGAATTCTATCAAGAAATTCCGATTGTAAAATCATTCATTTGTAGTAGTAAAACAAGTGGGTGGATGATTCCACCAATTTAATAAAAAAGATTTCATTATCAATGGTCACAATTAAACTAATTTTTTTGTAAAATTCAAAAAGTTACAAGTAATCTAGGGGTGCAGGGATCGGAAATGAATGTCACATAGGAGTATTTGTGATGCTATATAGTGATGAACATTCATGAACAGGCCGGGTCATCTTGAAAGACACTAATCTTCTTTTGATCTCATAAAATCGTTTCATAGAATCTCCTTTCGGTCTCATCTATGTACTATACAAAACAACCCAATAGCTTACTCTATTTTCTCTTTTGATGCAAAATTAGGGCAAATAGATCTAGGTCATAACCTCTATTTTCAATAAAGTTACAGACCTCAAACCTAAATTGCTAGTATCAGAGTAATTACCCACTCCAATCAATCTCTTTTGAGCATCGACTGTAGATCAAAAGTAGAAATTAAGTTTGCAACCTTAACCCAAAAGTTAACATTATGATAATTAGCCCAAATTCATGGATGAAAAATAGCAAAATAGAGCATCACACAATACCAACTATATTAAATAACCACCCAACCCCATAATTGCACCCCCTAGATCCTAGGGTTTTAGCCGCCCATCACTAAAAGCAAAGAAATTATAGCTTTCATGAAAGAAGTCATGGGTAACATGAAATTAAACAATTACAAGAAAAACCACTTTGGATTAAACTTCAATTTATCAAATAAAGAGCAAAGTTGAAAAACCCCAAAAACTAGAAAGTGTTCTCACAAGGTAAGGTGTCTCTCTCTATATAAATATTCAGAACTTTTCTCATAATCTTCCAACTTTTTCTCACCTACGCGAACTACATTTTCTCTCTCCTTTGGCTATTTATAGTTTCCCAAAATTTGGTCCAAAAAAAATAAACTACTCATTGGGTGACATTAGTCAAGCTCGCTGATCACAATGGGCGGATCACCGATTGGTCTCTAGCTCGCCTTTTTCTTGCTCTAGGCTTCAAGTGTTAGAACCTCAGTCAGTAATGTCATTCGAGTATGCCTTTCACATTCGGGGTATCACAAAGTACCACCTTGTTTGCATTTAAATCCTCCTATTTTTCTCCTTGTACTGTTGTTGTCGGCGATGGTCAACCAATGCCCCTTTCTCATTAGATGACTCGCCTTTCCATTTGGAGTTTTATGAACTGCCTCAATTAATGGAAGTGTTGTGAACTGTCAATTTAAGCAAGTTCATACTCGTTAGGCAATCCACCCATCTTTTTTTACGATCAATCGTGTGGAGTTTACACTTCTTTTTACACTTTTGGCAATTCTTTCAAACATTCATCCTTGCCTTTTCCTTTAGCCTTCATAGATGCAAATCATCAAAATATCATTAGAATAGGATATCATTATACATTGAGGACACCAAATGTTGAGTAAAATAAGCCTCAAATCAGTGCAAATCTACCACACATCAATTGTGAACTTGTTTCAAATCCTTTTTCAAAATAGTTTTCATTAATGAGTTCCAAATTTCTTGTGTAATATATTGATTTTTGAATTCAAACCTCATTTTGAGAATTGGGGTTTTGAGTTGAATTGACCAATTTTCCAAAATGTGTGATATGGGTGTTGTTATGTCTAGAATCTTATTTTGATTAATTGTTGGATTAAATTATGTGGCTTTGGATATCATTTGGAAAGGGGAAGATCAAGTGTTAGATTGAATTTTGATTGAATGAAGGAAAGTGAACTTCTGGACCATGTAAAACTTGTAGAATCTTGTATTTCCCTTCATTGTGTGTGTTGGGGAGTAGTGAGAATGAGGTGATGGGTTCAATTACTCCACTTGATTGATCTTAAAGAATAAAAAAAGGGAATAAATGAAAAAAAGGTAATGTGTTGATGTTTTTTTTTTAGTGAATTGCTCTGATGATGACCATAATTTGTTCATTGATATAATGCTTTGATGGCATCATTGTTGACTTGAATTACTTGAGTTTATTTTCTCCTTCTTATGGTGTGAAATTCCTATTTGCATTGATTTGTGTACACTACGATGAGATATGTGGTGATTATGCCGATGTGAAATGGTTTCGGCAAGTGACATTATATTGTACCGATGGAAAATGGTTCCGGTGAGTTATATTGTGTCGGTGGGAAATGGTTCCATTGAATGTTGAATGGAAAATGGTTTCGGCAAAAGTTTGACGGGATTTTATGAACTTGATACTTGTGATTGATCCACTTTATACTTGTGATTGAGATACTTGATACTTGTGATTGGCATGATTGATACTAGTGATTGATTAACTTGATACTTGTGATTGTCATGATTGATACTAGTGATTGATTAACTTGATACTTGTTGATTGTTGAACTGTGACTATTGGACTTTTATTGTTAAGCCTTCTCAATTGTGTATTGTAAAATGTTAGGTTGGGCTTATATCTATGCATGTCCTAGTTGAGGCGGTTCATTTTGAATGAAATGAATACTTTTATTCTAGCTTAGTTCTACCTTGTTTATTGGGGTGCTTACTGAGTACCAAGTTTTTTGGTACTCACTCCTTGCTTCTACGCTTATGTAGCTGATGTTTGACGTAATCAAAGACACAACTTCACATTCAAGTGTCAATGATCACGTGTAATAATATAACCCAGCCGAACAGGTTGGGGTCGAGTCCCAAGGGAGCGGTTAGTAATCGAGAATTAAATAAAAAAGTAAAATTATGTTCTAATCAATCATAGCTATAAACATTAACGAAAACAAACATATTAAATAAAAAAGTGACACGAATGTCAATTATCAATGGGGGGTTTGTATTCAAATAATACAAAAAAAATAGCAAAAATATAAAGATGCAAGATAGGGAGATGGGATTCTTGAGATGTGATAGGAATATGGGATAAAGTAAACCAACGGGTAAATGCTATTGATAGTAAATTGCTGAACATTTGTAACTAAGCTAAACTTTAGTGGGGGTAAATTTTCTCTAAAACAACTTACCCCGAATCAACTCAGTTTCTCTTGAACATCGAGTTGCATCAATTAAGCACAACCTTCACTCTCTCAAGCTGAATGTGTGGGAGAAGGTCTAGGATTCACTCTCTCGATCTGAACCCACGATGACCCAATAACCACCGGCTATCGATTTAGTAGTTTTGGTTTTAAAACCTCTCTCTCTCGCAAGCCGAGAACACTAAGATGAAATCGTATTTGCAACTACAATCCCATTAAATTCAAACACAACTACTAAATATAATCACATTTAAACAGCAAATAGACTAACAATGAGCAATACCCAACAGTAAATTTAACCCATATTCACATAATCACACCCCAAGAATTGGAGTTTTAGCTAGACATGAAAAAAAGATATAAATCGAAACCAAAAAGTATTTCCATCAAATGGGTACGATAAAAAATGTCTTTAAACACATCAAGGATGAAGATTCTTGAAGACCCAATTCCAATTTCTTGGAATTGTAAACCTTCAAATCTTCAAAGCTCAAGAACAATCTCTCCAAAAACTCTAAGAACTCAAACTGAAATATACTAAAAAATCAGTAATAATTCGCTACAACTTGATACTAAGCTACATATTTAAATGGGTATTTATAGTATTTGAAAATTTGTGCTGCGAAGGACCAGTTGGGATCGCCTATGCACTCGGTGATCCGCCTTTTGGTTTGGTTCATCGCCTTTCAGCTTTTGCCTTCAGCATCTTCGCATTTTGAATCATTGGGCGATATGGTTTTGCTTTGCGGAACTGTTCGGCGACGCGCCGACTTCTCCCTTTCATCGCCAACTTGATCTTTTCCTTCAAGGCTTAGCACATTGTAACTTTGTGCGAGGTTAAGGCCATTCGACGACTCGCCTAATGCATTAGGCGATCCTCAGGCCTTCATTTCTTCGTTCTTTCAGCCGCCTTGTTCCTTTTTTGCTTGATAGCGCCCATGCTTTGTTTCTCAACTCAAATACCTGAAACTTAAGGATTTACATCAATTATTGAGACAAAATATGCATTTGAGGACACTAAATCGATCAAAATAAGGCCCTTAATGAGTCCAAATTGTGGAATCATCAACACCCCCAACTTAAACTTTTGCTTGTCCTCAAGTAAAACTCAAGTTTAGCCATTCAAAAAGGATGTCTCAAACAGTTCTAAACCAGACTCAATCATGAATGTACACAGAAGACTCAACTTACTCATGCAAGGATCAATTGTGTACTCAAAGACTCAAGTTGTGACACACCATTATAAAAGATTCTCAAATTCACAATACTTGCTTCAAATGCAAGTTCAAGCTCAACAAAAGTGTTCAAACACCCTCACACAAAGAATGATTCCATTTTCACACACAATGGTTTAATCATTTAAAGTTCCGGAATCAAATGCAACTCTCACACTCACAAAGATGAACATAATGCATGCTTTCACCCATAGGTTTGCCCGTATTTTCCAATTGACAATTTCTTCAGCTCACTAAAGATCTCAAAGGTCTTTTCAAGGCTTGTAATGGGGTTGAGTGTAAAGGTATGGTCATTTAGGCTTATAGGCTAAAAATTCTCATGAAATGTGATGTGAACACCACCTTCTTTCCTTCTCTTTATCAATTTCATTCAAGCTCAGAAGTCACCTCGTATTCATCCTCCATGAGTCATTGGGAACCCCATTTTCTTTGTAATTCCACACCTTTTTTTCACAACTTTTTGTTTCTTTTTCTTTTTCAATCTTTGATCTTTTTTTGATATGGAGGGGTTCCATTTTTCTCAAAACAGGGGCAGAAGGGACTTCTTTGCACTTCTTGACTTGCCTTCCCTTTTTCACCACATCCCCAACTTAGGCTTTTGACCTAATTTGACTATTCAATCAACCACAATTAATGAGGATTATAGGTATGTACTAAGAAAGGTTGTGTTTTCATCAAGTTTCTTCCAAAGAAGGGTAAGGCTCAAAGGGTATTCAAAAGAGGTTCACACACACTCACAAGGTAGGCCACAAAAGAGGTATAATGTTAAATTGGCTCACACTTTTCAAAGTTGCCTAAGATCATATTATGAGATCATATCACTTCGTCAATCGAACTAACGGGGCAAATTCTAGGTGTCACCATGCATGGTTCACGGTAAGCTCATCACACACGACATTGACACCACAGTCAAACAAGACTCCACACTTTTTATAGTGTGCAACAATCATCACATAAGAGACTGATTGATACTTGGCTAATCACAACAAGATGCAAAAAGTTCACATATTATCTATGCAACTTCATTTGGTCTCATCGTAGCCGCATATTCATGTTCATTCGATTATGAGCACTATTCAAGTCATCGGTATTGATCAAAACCGAGACTTAAATTAGCCAAAGAACATCCATATTCTAGTATATAAAAGATTGGGCAATTTTTTTTTGGAAGGGTCAAAAATCATTTTTAATTAAAGCACAAGGAGCCACAAGCTCACACATCCACAAAAAGTAGTGTATAACACAACATTAAGGTTCACAACCCAGATACACAGTCATAACATGAATCACGAATAGCACAAAAAGGTGGGCCTCACCCCACCACAAACAAAAATCATTTGTCCTCAAATGCAAATGAAAATATAATATCCACAAGTGATAAAAGTAAGACAGAGAGGGAGGTAAAGAGGGGATCCTGTCTATGCAGTCGCTCCATTTGTCTGGGCTTGGGCATCATTGCCCGGAGTCATCTCAGAAGGAACAGTAGTTGCACTAGGACCGACGAATGATGTATCTGCCAATGAAGCTTGTATAGATGCATCTACCATGAACTCATCAGTCTCCTTGAGGCCCTCATCTGAAGCTTCCTCTACGCCTCAAGCAACTCATCATTCGTCTCCGCCTCAGTTTTAGGATCAGCTGGTTCAATTGGCTCATCGGGGATTTCCACCATCCTGAAAACCATAGACCTATCGGTGGACTTCAAGTAGTCGATATCTTTCCTCATCTCAGCAATGGTAGCTTTTAAAGCCGTTACCTCCTCGGTGGCCCCTTGGTCACGCTCACACACTGCTATCCTAGCCGCAAGGGCCTCAATGGTAGCATTAAATGGTGCCATATCATCAATCATAGCTGTATGAATCATGCTTGGAATGGAGTCCTCGAGTCTGGCAGCTTGACGATCAGCAGAATGGGCAAGTTGCCCCATCCGGAGTAATGAAGGGTGATCAGTGTCCGGGAGACAGCAACAGGTCTGGGGGCAGTGCAACAGTAGAAGAACTAGGAACATGAAGGATTAGTAGTAGAGGTACCTGAAGGCCCATGGGCCAGAGTAGGCAAAGATGCCTCTGTAGGTTTGGAGTTTGTGTCCACAACCGGGGAATGATCCACCGGGGATGTCTTTTTCTTCTTCTTTTCAGCTTGTTCCTTTAAATATTCTGCCTCAATCCTCTGGATATCGGTAGAGGATGTGGGAATCACTTCCACAACTTTCTTGGAATCTATAGGTACCCGATCCCTTCTACACATCTTGGTGATCAAAACCGGGAAGAGAAGTGAGGTCTGGCGCTGCTTTGCACGCATAAGAATCTCTGAAGCAATGATCATCTCCAAATTTATTCTAGTTTCCTTTATGATGCAACCCAGACAGGATACCTTAGCAAGATGAAGGATCGACTCATTCTGGGATGGCATAATTGTGCTGCTGATAAAGTCGATCTAGAATCTTACAGCTACGTTAAGATCTTTCTTTTTAATCGGAGCCCTTTCCGCCAACAACTTTGGAGTACCGTCTAAAATCAGTGGGGCTAACCACTTCTTCATCTTTTCCAGCTTCTTTTTTCTGATCAAGTGCTGGCAGTGATCATTAATACTTGTGGACATGCCTAAGACTGTGTTGATAGTCGCACTATCACACTTTACCTTCCACCTATGACAACCACGTATTCAACTACTTTGAAAGCTGCTGCTAGCTTCTTCCTCTGGGTATCAATGCATTGTATGCACTGTAGAATTCTTTGACCCTGTTTGGAATATAAGAGCCACGGGGTTTCGTGAAGATATGAAACTTGTGAAATTTCAGGTAATCCATTATTTCTGGGTACCTGTCGATCACTCCATCCGTGGACAGATGCTTCTCCTCTAGGATTGTCCTCAGCCCCTCAGTATT
The DNA here is from genome assembly GCA_029582685.1 of Solanum piurae. Lineage (NCBI taxonomy): Eukaryota > Viridiplantae > Streptophyta > Magnoliopsida > Solanales > Solanaceae > Solanum > Solanum piurae. The sequence goes on along the minus strand of JAJOOO010000537.1, from coordinate 25,265 downwards.
TAATCTGTTCATTGACTTTGGAGGAGGGCCTTGTACAGGAGGTCCTACGACTATAGATTATTCTGGAACTGGAGGAGAGGAAGTGGTGGGCTGAGGGGTTCTAATCCTAGATGGATCATGCATATTTTTAGATCGTAACTCTGGACTTTGCGCTGCTACAAGCTCATCATCATCAGACGCTAAATTTTAAGGGTCCTGATGCTCACCCTCACTTTTAGAGGTGGTTCGGTAAGTATCTTAAATGCCATCACTGTTAGAGCTTGCCTCCAGTGACGCAGGTGCTTTGCTTTTACCTTTACTTTTCCCATCTCTCGTGGAAAGTTTGAAGCTTTTCCCTTGGATGCTGTTGCATCCTTATTCAGTGTAATCCCCTTTGCTTTCCCTCAGGGTGGCATATTTCTTCCTGCAATATTAAATCTAGCCATGTATGCAAAACATCGGGAAAAAGTTAAAACTAACTTAATCAAATTCATAAAAACACAGTTGCAGAAAGACTCACCGAATTAGTCGGCGAGTAGCCAAATTACATTAGCGAGCTAGGTCGGGCTCGCCAATAGAATTGGCTTAAAAGTTGTGACAAACTGGCGATGGGAAAGGCCTTTCGGCGAATCACCGACAAGATTCGGTGAGCCAGGTTCCGCTCGCTGAAAGTTACAGTGTAAATAGGGTTCAGAGGTGCAGACAAACGGGATCAGAAATACTTTTAGTGAGTCACCAAGTGCTTTTGGTGACCTCAGGCTTCTCACCGTAAGTTATAGAACCAATCATCAAATAAAGCATGAAATTAAAGGCGAGATGGGGACATTAGGTGAATCACCGAGTGGTTCGGTGAGCTCGACCCAGCTCGCCAAATGACCCAACGTGCCTAATTTCAATCCAACTTCTCGAATTCAACCCCATAACCCCCGAAAACAACATCAAATCATGCACTAGTTAAATTAAGCTCAGACCCATAACACCCAAGCATAATACCCACAAAATTTACTTCATTTTAAGCACAAGCCTACGAGATTTCGACATTCAAAACATAATGGGAAAGATTATCAAATTAAATCAGACATTTAAACCTACTAACTCTATCAGAGAGGCCCAGCACATGACAACACGATAAGATTATTGCAAATGAGTACAATTTTGATAAAATAATCTCGGGGTTTGGAAAACCAACCTTTGATGCCGATTAATGAAGATTGAAATGCTAGGAGGCAAAGTAATCCACAATCCGAGCACCAATCAATGACTAAAATACTCTAAAAATGCAATAAATGTAGAAACTAGAGTGCGGGTGTGAGTTTGGGAAGATAAAAAGTGAGGGAAAGTGAAACTTTTTGAAACATGGAAACCATTGGCCTTTTTAAAACCGTCCAGTTCTCACCCATTCGACGACGTTAGTCGCGCTCTCCGACCCACTCAATGACACGCCGAGTGTTCATTTACCTCACCGAGTTTTATAGGCCCTCCAGTAAATGTGGGGGTCCAAACGGTAATCTACGTCGGGATCACTAAGTTGCTCGGTGATTTGCCAATGATTTCCTGAGCCCACCGAGTTTTACAAACTTCATTTTGAAGATGTCTTGAGTCAAACGGCGGATTAGGTTGGGCTCGCTGACCTCTTCGGTGATGCACCGACTGGACCTTTTAGCTCGCCAATCTGCAATGTTCAAACACTCTCTACACTTTAACCTACAAAATCAACACACCATTATTTCTAAAACAAAAATAAAGCATTAAAGGGTTTTGGGTTGGCTCCCAAACCGTGCCTTAGTTAAAGTCGTGGCATGAATTCCCCACTTAATTTTGATTTGTGGGGTAGAGACAAGACAATACATGGCCCATTTGGGTCTATAGTCGCTAAATAAATAGGTATTGGGAAGCAATTATCTCATTCAATAGTAAGACATTCTCTTTTATCTCATTCAACATCTTGTCCTGACTTTGACTTTGTGGAGAATGATTGAGAGTATCTCCTCTATTTGTCCACCCTCGCTCACATTGGGCTTTATACGCTCATGAGGTGGAATGTACCGGTCTTTCCTTTTATCCGGTGCCTCCAATTCTATAATCTTCTTTGCCACTAGATCTAGCTGAGTCAACAGTGTGGCCAAAATATGTTCTTTATCACTCTCCTTGTTGGTCATGGCTATGTGATCAAGGAGCTGGGTTGCTATTCCGTAGGGTAGGCGTGAGAGACCCCCTGGAATTATTTTGTCAACCATTCTTTTGTTTTCCGGGCCAAGACTTTTGTAGAAGCAATCCAATAGCACACTTTCTGAGATTCCATGAGCTGGGCATTGTAGGAAGAGTGTCTTAAATCTCAACCACAACTTATGGATGGACTCTCCCTCCAATTGTCTAAAACATAGGATGTTATCCCTAAGAGACATCATGCTCAAAAGAGAGAGGTCCATTTGGTCACCATTGCTACCAGACATGTTCCAGTTTCCTGCTCAAAATAGTGACAAAAAAACTAAAACTAAAAATTAAGTAAGTAGAACTACACTAACAAAAACAAAATCCGACTTAACTAAAAATTCTCAATTAACACCACTCCCCGGCAGCGGCACCATTTTGATGTTTGACGTAATCAAAGACACAACTTCCAATTCAAGTATCAACGATTGCATATAATAATATAACCCAACCAAATGGGTTGGGGTCGAGTCCCAAGGGAGCGGTTAGTAATTGAAAATTAAATAGAAAAGTAAAATTAGGTTCTAATGAATCAAGGCTATAAACATTAACGAAAACAAACATATTAAATAAAATATTGACATGAATGTCAATTATCAATGGGGGGTTTGTATTCAACTAATACACAAAAAATAGCAAAAATATAAAGTTGCAAGATAGGGAGACGGGATTCTTGGGATGTGATAGGAATATGGGATAAAGTAAACCACTGGGTAAATGCTATTGATAGTAAATTGCTGAACATTTGTAACTAAGCTAGACTTTAGTGGGGTTAAATTTTCTCTCGAACAACTTACCCTGAATCAACTCGGTTTCTCTCGAACACCAAGTTGCAGCAATTAAGCACAACCTTCGCCTTAGCCCATTCACTCTCTCGAGCTGAATGTGTGGGAGAAAGTCTAAGACTCACTCTCTCGAGTTGAATGTGTGGGAGAAGGTCTAGGATTCACTCTCTCGAGTTGAACCCACGATGACCCAATATCCACAGGCTATCGATTTAGTAGTTTTGGTTTTAAAACCTCTCTCTCGAGCAAGCCAAACATGCTAAGATGAAATCGTATTTGCAACTACAATCCCATTAAGTTCAAACACAACTACTAAATGAAATCACATTTAAACAACAAATAGACTAACAATGAGCAATACCCAATAGTAAATTTAACCCATATTTACATAATCACACCCCAATAATTGAGGTAAAGCTAGACATGAAAAAGAGATAAAAATCGATACCAAAAACTGTTTCCATCAAGAACAATGTCTCCAAAAACTCTAAGAACTCAAACTGGAATATTCTGAAAAATCAGTAATAATTAGCTACAAGTTGATACTAAGCTACAGATTTAAATGGGTATTTATAGTTTTTGAAAAATTGTGCTACGAAGGACCACTGGACATAGTTAGTCGGGATCGCCGATACACTCGACGATCCGCCCTTTGGTCTGGTTCATCGCCTTTTAGCTTTTGCCTTCAGCATCTTCACATTTTGAATCATTGGGTGATATGGTGTTTCTTCACGAAACTGTTCAGCGATGCGCCGACTACTCCCTTTCATCGCCAACCTGATCTTATCCTTCAGAGCTCAGCACACTGGAACTTTGGGTGAGGTTAAGGCCATTCGGCGACTCACCTAATGCATTTGGTGATCCTCAGGCCTTCATTTCTTCGTTCTTTCAGCTGCCCTATTACTTTTTTGCTTGATAGCGTCCATGCTTTATCTCTCAACTCAAATACATGAAACCTAAGGATTTACATCAATTATTGAGACAAAATATGCATTCGAGGACACTAAATTGATCAAAATAAGGCCCTAAATGAGTCCAAATTGTGGACTAATAAGTAGCTTTCGATCTTGGACCCATGTAATCATTATTTTTTATCTATATCTTAGGCTTTATGAGAGTCCATTGAGAGGTAGCTAGTTGTTATCTATGTGGGACCTTTTGTTCTTTATTTTATGCTTTGGTCTATTCAAGAAATGATAACGTGATGAGTCCGAGATTTGGACTCATTTAGGGCTTTATTTATATAGATTTAGTGTTCTCAAATGCTTATTTTGTGCCAAGACGGATGTAAAACCCTTGATTTCTAGGTATATGGATAAAGGAACAAAGAAAGGACACTAATTTGCAAAAAGGAACGAAGCAAGCTGAAACAATGAAGAAAGGCAAGCCTGGTGATCGCCAAGTCCACTTGGTGAGTCGCCTAATGACTACTTGACTACCTGAAGTTCTAGTGTGCCGCCAAGCCCTGAAGGAAAAAACCAAGTTGCCGAGAGAAAGGAGCATTCGATGGATCATCGAGTGGTTCCGCGATGCAGTGTTAGATCGCCCAAAGTTACAAACCTTGAGGTTGCTGAAGGCCAAGGCAGAAGGGTGATGGAAATGACCAAAGGGCAGATCATAGAGTGGTTCGGCGAGCCCGACTTACTTCACCGAGTGACTCTTCGCAACACATTTTTGGAAACTATAAATACATTTTTGAACATTTAGTTTAGTATCTGATATCATAATATCTTAGTCTATTATTAAGTTTTAAACTGAGACACAAGTTTTCTCTAGTTTTCCTTTAGCTTTGAAGAATTGAAGTTTATCACTTTTGAGAAATTTGAAGTGGGTCTTTGAGATTCTTCGAATTGGAACATTGTAAGGACGAAATCAATCTTACCCAGTTGATGGAGACTCAATTTGGTAACGATTTTTATCTTTTTAAAATGTCTAGCTAAAACTCCAATTCTTGGGGTGTGATTATGGGCTCATTTAGTTTATGGGTATTGCTAATTGTTAGTTTAAATTCTATTTAGAAATGAGTTCAATCATTAATTGTGTTTTAATTTATGAATTGTAGTTGCAAATGCAGTTCTACCCTTGTGTTTTGTCCTTGCTCGAGAAAGAGTTTTAAAACTAAGATTGTTGATTGATGGTATGTGGGTATTGGGTTATCATGGAATCAGCTCGAAAGAGTGAATTTTAAACCCAATTCCACACATTCAGCTCGAGAGAGTGAATGGACTAAGGTGTGGGTTGTTCTTATTTTGCATGCTTTTTGATGTTCAAGAGAAATCGACTAGATTCGGGGTAAATTGTTCTAGAAAAAGTTTACCTCCTCTATAGTCTAGCTTACTCACTAATATTTAGCTATTTTCTAATACTTGCAATTACCTATTTGTCTATATTAGCCTATAATTGAATCACATCCCAAGAACCCGTCTCATTATTGTTATTTTGTAATGTTTGAAACTGTTCGTAGCTGATAATTTCAAACCAAGACCCCCTATTTGACATTCGTGTCACCCCCTGATTTGAATGATGACCTTATTCAAAAACTTTTATTTCTATGACTGATTTGAGCATGTTCACACTTTCCTATTGAATCTTAAACATGTATTGGTCCCTGTGAGATTCCACCCCAACTCATTTAGTTGGGTTTTATAGTGACTAGCGATCGTTGACACTTTGAATTGGATGAAGTGTCTATGAAATGTAAATAAAAATGGCGCCACTGCCGGGGAGTTGTGTTGTTTGAGATTCTTTTGGTGAAGTTGAATTTTGTTCTTATTAGTCATAGTTGAATCTACTTATTTTTAGTTTTGGTTTGTGTGTTGCTGTTTAAAATAGAGGAAATGAGTGTTAACGGAAGCATTGGTAGCGAAGTGGACCACCAAGATGACATCGACAACCTCAACGATGTCAATGAGCCAAATGTTAATGATCCTCATCTAGTGGGTGCAATAGGTGCCATTCGCTTGCCTCCGTCTAAAGGGAACATTGTGTTCAACATTACAAGCACCATGTTGAAGCTCTTGCAATTGAAGGGGTTCTTTGGTGGATTGGCTCATGAGGATCCCTATGAGCATATAAGGAACTTTGTTGATGTTTGCGGGCCGTTCTCCTTCAAGAACATATCAGGTCTCCCCTCTCACTTTTAAATTGACAAAGGAGCAGCTTGAGAAAGATCAAGAGAGGGACCAAAACATAGCAAAGATGATGACCCAACTCAATATTTTAGCCAAGAATGTCATGGGAGCTGGTGCTAGAAGTGTTAATGTTGTGGGTGTTGGGTGTGTAAACCCCGAAAAGGCCAAGTTTGAAGTGTTGTACAATGAAAAAGTGGACTTCCTAGCCAACCAAGGAGGAGGTTATCGTGCTAACTACCCAAGGCAGGGTGGTAACCAAGGTTGGAACAGGGACGAAGGCTGGAGATATCGTGATAGAGAGTGGAGGGATTGTAACCCCACTAGAAAGGAAAAAGATGGGGATAAGGATATGTATGTTTCTCTCCATGAGCGTCAAAATCCCAAAGATTCTGAGGGTGCCCGGTCTGAGGATATGATTTCTCGTATTCTCAACAAGGTTGACTGGTCCGATAAGATTTTGAAAGAGATAAAGGAAGATGTATCGACCCTTAACCAGACAGTGACTTCTCATTCTGTCTCTATGAAGCAGCTGGAGACCCAAATGGATCAAATTTCTTCCCATTTAAACTTGAGACAACAAGGGGGTTTGCCTATTGATACTATGGCAAACCCCAGGAATGATGTTTGAGCGAGTACTTGCATCGTTCCACGACGTTAACTAAGGCGCTGCTTGGGAGGCAACCCAAGTTTTTATTGCTTTATTTTTGTTTTTGTTTTCGGAATAATGTGTAATGATTGTGCAGGTGGAAAGTATGGAATGTATTTGAAAAGTGCTGGTTGGTGAGCAAAATTTCCAATCAGCGACTCACCGAAGAGGTCGGCGAGCCCGATTTGGACCGCTGTTGGACTCAAGAAACTATGAAATTGGAGTCTATAAAACTCGGCGGGTCCATGTACAAGTCGGTGAATCGCTGAATAGGTCAGCGAACCCGACCTTGTCCGCCGTTTGGACCCCCACATTAACTGGAGGTCCTATAAAACTCGGCGAGGTAAGTAACCACTCGACGTGTCGCCAAGTGGTTCGGCGAGGTCAACTAACATCGCCGAAAGGGTGCGAACTGAATGGTTTTAAAAGGCCAAAGGTTTAAACTTTCATACTCTTTCACATTCCTCAATTTTTTAACTTAACAAAATCACACCCGCACTATATTTCCCATATTTTTTGCATTTTTACCACTTTCTAGTCATTGATCAGGTGTTCGGAGTTGGATACTTTGCCGCCTAGCTTTACAAGTTCTTATATTCGGCATTAAAGGTTGGTTTTCCAAACCCCAAACTCTTAAATAGCAGTTAAACTCATTTGCAATCGTATTAATCTTATTGATGTGTGTTGGGCCTCTCTGAATTTGTGAATGTGTGTTTGTTTGCCTGTTTTAAATTTGATATCATGCCTAAATTGCCTAAGTTGTTGATTTCCCAAATTTTGTGCCTTAAAATTGATCATAAATTGTCTGGTTGTGCTTAATTGTGTTTGGGTCTAGTCAAGTGAAGGCTGAGTAACCCAAATTGTGCTAAATGACGTGTTTGCCCAATGATGGAGCGTTTGATATCATTTTTAAGGGCTAAAGTCGTCAAATGGCAAACTAAAAATGCACATTTATATACTGATAATGACACATTCAAAATAAGGCATGTACATCTGAAGTACTGAAATATCTGACCTAGCATGTAAAATTCAGGAACAAAAGAACTACCAAGCTAGGGTTCTGAAATTCATGCAAGAAATGAAGTAATAACATGATAATCTGATTTGGAACATATAAATAACTAATTCATGATAATTTGTTAAAGTTCTAGAAACCCTAGGTCTAGTTAATAATAGGGAATCAAGAATCTGACTGAAATCTTGGGACCTAATAGGCGAAAGGAACCCACTAGTGAAATCCCACATACCTAGTGACGAATTCCACGGAGAAATTTTCGATTTTGGGGCTGGAACTGATGCAATCTTGTTGCGTTCTTGAACTAGGGTTCTTGACTTCTTTCTCCTCTTAGCGTTCTAATTTTTCTAAGTTTTGATGAATGATCTGACTTATGTAAGTTCTAGTTATGTTTATAGGCTAAAACTGACCAAAACCACGTAGTTTAGGGTTTAAACGACGTAGTTTAGGTGTCCAACGCATAGGGAAAAGACCAAAAAACCCCTAACTTAAAAGCTGTGGGAAGCCACCCACGGAGGGACCTACGGTCCGTAGGTTTGGGTCGTAGGTCAAGTCTGCCCGATAAGGCTTCACTAAAATGATCATAACTTTTTACTCAAAGATGAGATTTTAGCAAACTCGGCGGAGTTGGAAAGAGGATTCAATTATATATCATATAGTATGGCATGGGCCACCAAATTCCTTTTAGACTAAGAGTGATGATCATTTGAAGTTGACCCAATCAACAATTTCCCTCTAACTGGCCGATGACCTTCACCAACAGTCCGTAGGTCCAACCACGGACCGTATTGGTCGATTGTTGGTGAGATCATAGACTATAAATATTTGGGCCTTAATAATGAAACCCCACTTACGGTTCATGGTCCCACCTACGGTTCGTGGGTGGTTCCGTCGGTAGTGGCACTAGTTTTCTTAAAACTTGGATTTTTCTTCATTTTCAGATCCGAGGTGTTACATTATCTCCCCGTTGGGAACATTCATCCTCGAATGAAGTCTAAACTAGTTGAGTATGGAGGGAAGGAGCTGCAACCCTACCACTAAACACTGAGAACTGAATTTCTGATTGAACTGAGTTCCAAGAACAAGAAAATACGCCAATATTGCAAGTACAAACTGAAGAAACGTGATTTTAAGACTGTATCTGCACATGAATTACTAAAAAATTGAAGAGGAACTATTACCCCAAGCTGGAGTGGAATCGGAAGGAAAGAGGTGAGGATACTTGGCTTTCATGGATGCTTCTGCTTCCCAAGTAGCTCCTTGTATGGACTGACTCCTCCACAAAACCTTGACTGAAGCGACTTCTTAGTTTCTCAACCTTCGAACCTGACGATCAAGGATTTCAACTGGTACCTCTTCATAAGTGAGACTATCCTTCACAACCACACTTTCTAAGGGTACAATAGATGTTGTATCACCCACATACTTCTTCAACAACGAAATGTGGAAAACTCGATGCACTGCTGCTAATTCTGCTGTCAACTCTAACTCATAAGCCACTTTATCAATCCTTTCCAGAATCTTGTAAGGGCCTATATATCTAGGACTGAGCTTCCCTTTCTTTCCAAATCTCACCATCCCTTTAATAGGTGACACTTTCAGGAAAACCCACTCATCAACTTGGAACTCTAGTTCCCTTCTCCTTACATCTGCATAAGACTTCTAGCAACTCTAGGCTGTCTTAAGTCTATCTATAATGAGTTGCACTTTTTCCGTAGCATCATGAACTGAATCCAATCCTATCAAGGCTGCTTCACCCACTTCAAACCAACCAATAGGAGATCTACACCTACGCCCATACAATGCCTAATAAGAGGCCATCTGAATACTGGAATGGTAGCTATTATTGTAGGCGAACTCTATAAGAGAAAGGTGATCATCCCAACTACCCTTAAAGTCGATCACACAAGCTCTCAACATGTCCACTAAAGTCTGAATGGTATGCTCTACCTAACCATCCATATGTGGATAAAATGTTGTGCTAAGACTAACCTAAGTACCAAGACCTTTCTGAAATAATTTCCAGAAATGAGTAGTAAAGTGAGAAACTCTATCTGAGATGATAGAAAAATGAACCCTATGCAACCTAAATATCTCATTAATGAAATGCTTGGCTTAGTCCTCTGCCGAATCTGTAGTCTTGACCGCTAAAAAGCGAGAAGACTTAGTGATTCTGTCAACTATCACCCAAATAGAGTCATGTTGTCTGTGAGTATGAGGTAAACCTGTGATAAAGTCCATGTTGATCACTTCCCACTTTCAAGTAGGAATGTTAATCTCTTGAGTCATACCCTCTGGTTTCTGATGTTCTACCTTCACTTGCTGACAATCGGGCCACTTGGCCACAAAATCTTCTATATCCCTCTTTATGCCATTCCACCAAAACACTTCCCACAAATCACGGTACATCTTAGTAGCATCTGGATAAATAGAATACCTGGAGTTATGGGCTTCTGCAACAATCTGCTGTCCCAACTCACCCACATTAGGAACACATAGTCGACCCTGGTAGCGAAGCACACCATCTCCCCCTTGGAAGAATACCTCAACTCTCTGTTGATGGACTGCCCCCTTGAGTTCGAGCAATATCAGATCACTGTCTTGCGTTTCCTTAACCTCCACTACCAATGAAGATTCTGATCCATTTGAACTGTCACACCACCATCTAATATGCTCAATAGACGAACTCCTAAACCAGCAAGCCTGTGAACATCCTTTGCTAGATCTTTTCTTTCCTCATCAACATGTGCTACACTACCCTTAGATAGTCTGCAAAGGTCATCTGCTACTACATTTGCCTTACCAGGATGGTAATGCACACTCATGTCATAATCCTTGAGGAACTTAAGATATCTTCTCTGGCGAAGATTCAACTCTTTCTGGGTGAACACATACTGAAGGCTCTTATGGTCTGTGAACACATCTACATGAACACCATACAAGTAATGTCTCCAAATCTTAACTAAAAACACCACTGCTGCTAGCTCGAGGTCAGGAGTTGGATAGTTCTTCACATGCACCTTGTCTAGAAGCATAAGCTATAACGTTACCTCGCTGTATCAACACACAACCTAGGACAACTCTGGACGCATCACAATAGATAACATAACCGTTTGAACCCTCTGGTAGAGTCAAAATGGAAGTTGTAGTCAACCTAGTTTTCAAATCTGCAAATCTTTTCTCACAATCATCTGACCACTACAACTTGACCTTCTTCTGTGTCAACCTAGTCAATGGTGAGGCTACGGATGAAAATCCTTCCACAAACCTTCAGTAATAACCCACTAAACCCAAGACACTTCTGATATCTGTAGTAGAGGTAGGTCTGGGCCATTGTTTCACTGCTTCTATTCTCTGGGAATCCACTCGGATCCCTTCATTGGATACTATATGCCCATGCCCAAGGAAAGAAAATGACTGCAACCAAAACTCGCATTTGCTAAACTTAGCGAATAGCTGATGATCCTTGAGAGTTTGCAGAACAACCCTCAAATAACTCGCATGATATTCCTCATTCCTAGAGTAAATGAGGATATCATCAATAAAGACAATAATGAACAAGTCCAAGTAGTGCTTGAACACCCTGTTCATCAAATCCATGAAAGCTGCATGGGAATTGGTTAGTCTAAACGACATAACTACAAATTTATAATGACCATACCGAGTTCTGAAGTTCGTCTTTGGAATGTCACTATCTCTGACTTTGAGCTGATGATAACCCGATCTATGGTCTATCTTTGAGAAATGACTAGCACCCTGAAGTTGGTCAAACAAGTCATCAATCCTGGGGATGGGATACTTATCCTTGACTGTGACCTTGTTCAACTGCCTATAGTCGATGCACATTCTGAGAAAACCATCATTCTTTTTCATGAACAACACTAGTGTACCTCATGGCGAAATGATAGTTATGATAAAGCTTTTATCTTGAAGGTCTTTCAATTGCTTTTTCAATTCCTTAAGCACAACTGGAGCCATTATCTAAGGAGGAATAGAAATAGGCTGAGTATTTGGAAGTAGATCAATTCCAAAGTTGATTTCCCTTTCGGGAGGAACTCTGGGAAGACCTTCTGTAAACACTTCTGGAAACTCATTAACCACTGGAACAGACTCAAGAGTTGGGGTTTCAGAGCTTGAATCCTTAACCCAAACTAGATTATAGAGATAACCCTTAGAGATTATCTTTCTGGCCTTAAGGTAAGAAATGAATAAACCCACAGGCGCTAAGATACTACCCTTCCATTCTAAGATTAGTTCGTTTGGAAACTGAAAAAGAACAATCCTAGTTCTACAATCGACTGAGGCATAATAAGAATGTAACCAATCCATGCCTAGAATGACATCGAAGTCTACCATTTCTAACTCTACAAGATCTGCTGAGGTGACTTTCTGAGAGTTTGTGACATGGCAATTTCTGTATACCCGTCTAGCTCTAACTGGGTCACCGACTGGAGTAGAGACTGAGAAAGGTTCTGAGAGAGTTTCTGGACTAACATCAAACTTAACTGCTATATAAAGAGTTATAAAGGAAAGAGTATCCCCTGGATCTAACAAAGAATAAACATCGAGATCAAAGACTCGTAATGTACCAGTGACTACATAAGGATAATATTCCTAATCCTCGGGAGCATGAAGAGCATACAACCTATTTTGGCGCTGACCGCCACCTGTACCAGATGAGTTACCCTGCTGAGTTGGGCGACCTACTAGCGCTGCTGAAGTTATGGACTGAGCTCTACCATTGTTACCTCCTTGACCCTGTTTAGAAGGACAATCCTTCAACCTCTGACCAGACTGACCACACCCAAAACATGCTTCCTTTCGTGCAAGGCACTCACCCGGATGGTTCTTACCACACCTAGGGCAATTTAGGTAGGTTTTGGTACTAAAACACTCCCCTGAGACTTAGAGCCTAATGCCCTACCCTTTTGATCTTGTCTGAACTTGGAGGATGGAACACTAGCTGATGAAGGGGCTGGGGCTGAAAATTTCTGCTGACCCTGCCAGCGATTCCCACCACTCGATTTCTATTAAGAATAATCATAGTTCCTAGTCTTAGCCTTCTTGTTCTCCTTAGCCAGTTCCATAAGCTTATCACCGTCAACCTGCTGAGCATGAGTCATGAGCCTAGATATGCTCATATCTCCTATTAACATGGCATTCCTACACTCTGTTTTCACCAAGTCTGACACTTCATATAAAAACTTATTCATCTGAACCCTGGAATCAACAACCATGTAAGGAGCATATCTAGAGAGTTGGGTAAAGTACGGCCCATACTCTTGGACTGTCATGTTACCTTGCCTCAAGTTCATAAACTCCTGAGCTTTTGCCTCCCTTAGCTCTCTTGGGAAAAACCTGTCCAAAAAGGTCTCAGTAAAGCAATCACAAGTGATAGGAGCTGCATTTATTCCCCTGTCCTCTTTCCACTGACTATACTAGATATGAGCCACATCCTTGAGTTGGTACGATGCTAACTCAACCCGATGATTCAAAGTTACCTGCGTCACTTCAAAGATCTTCTTAACCTCATTAACGAAGTTCTGTGGGTCCTCACCAATTGCGATCCTAAGAACTCTAGCGGATTCATCCTAACAAAATATCGTACTCTGGCTGCAACTGACCCAACATTAACATCTGCCTTACCTAGAACCCATTGATTATTCTGGTTGGCCACACTCTGAGTCAACATCTGAATGACGTTCCTGAACTCTGCATTCGAAATTTCTTGATCTGGGACTGGAGGAGATGCGTTTGCATTTCTGGAATTCGCATTCCTAACGTTAGCTCTACAATGAGGCATGATCACTGAAACGTAGAACTTTGACTTAGAACAGAATTAGATAATACCTTACGCACGATAACAGTAACAAAAAAATGAAGATTTTTCCTAAAGCACTTTGCAGCCTCCCTCTCATTAGATGTGGTGCGCACTACACACCCATGAAAAAGAATCTACCTAGTGCGGCCTTTCAAACATCCTAGGACACTTAAACCTAGGGCTGTGATACCAAGTTTGTCACACCCCAAGCTACCCCCGAGACGCGAACACGGGACCTAGTATCATAAGTGACCCCAAGCTAACCCTGCTGGCATAATCATGAGCATACTAAAGATAAACTGAGAAATAAAACTGATGCGGAAGCTAATAATAAGTGAATCTGAAATGATAGGGAATACCCATATACTCAAACTGAATATCAAATCTGAGAGTTTAATACAAAAAAAACATCAAACTCAAATACTAAGCTGAATCTAACTATGTCTGAAAATAGCCTCTAACTGACTAGAAGCGTTGGGAAATTCCTCAACTAAGTCTATCATAACTGAAACTAAAAAACTGAAATACTGAAAAGTTAACATGACTATTATCCTCGAAGAGAGAGGACTCACCACTGATGCTGCTGAAATGGAGATCGGGGACCGATCTAAGCGTGATCTAGATGCTGAGAATTTGAACCTACATCACAAGAAGATGCTGCGCACAATATGTGTCGGTACTTGAAAGGTACTGAGCATGCAGGATAAAGTAAAGCTGAAATAAACATAAAACTGAACAAGCAATGAAGCAAGAGTATAATCTGAACATAATATAGATACTGAACACTTAGCTAACTGAATGCAATGGCCAAATGATAACATGTTGAGATAGAATACTGACTATATGGAAATATGGTCAATGAAATGGAGTTTGACTGAACTATGGGAGCTACCCATAACTGATAATAAAACCACATGAGTTAAATGTGGAGTCCGATGTATATGCCCCATCGAGAGGACCCAATAAACCCGGCCAAAGGTGTATAGGCATGCTGGTGTGATCACTAAAATGATGCCCACATAGGGGACTTACAACGTACGTGGCTCGTAGTTCTGGGACTATATGGGTGACTGACCATAGTCCAACTCGATATTATGCTACTCCAAATAGATTAATTGATTAACACATTATGACTTAATTACTGAAATATACTAGATAGCTCAAAATATTGACATGCAAACTAAGAATGCACATTTATATACTAATAATGACACATTCAAACTGAGGCACGTACATCTGAAGTACTGAAATATCTGACCTAGCATGTATAATTCAGGGACTAAAGAACTACCAAGCTAGGGTTCTGAACTTCATGTAAGAAATGAAGTAATAACATGATAATCTGATTTGAAACATATAAATAACTAATTCATTATAGTTTGATGAAGTTCTAGAAACCCTAGGTCTAGTTAATAATAGGGAATCAAGAATCTGACTGAAATCTAGGGACCCAATGGGCGAAAGGAACCCACTAGTGAAATCCCACATACTTAGTGATGAATTCCACGGAAAAATCTTTCGATTTTGGGGCTGGAACTGATGGAATCTTGTTGCGTTCTTGAACTAGGGTTCTTGACTTCTTTCTCCTCTTAGTATTCTAATTTTTCTAAGTTTTGATGAATAATCTAACTTAGGTAAGTTCTAGTTATGTTTCTATGCTAAAACTGACCAAAACCACGTAGTTTAGGGTTTACACGACGTAGTTTAGGGGTCCAACTAGGAAAAATACCAAAAGACCCCTAACTTAAAAGATGTCGGAAGCCACCCATGGAGGGACCTACGGGCCGTAGGTCAACCTACGGTTCCATAGGTTTGGTTCGTAGGTCAAGTCTGTCCTACAGGGCTTTACTAAAATGAGCATAACTTTTTACTCTGAGATGAGATTTTAGCAAACTCGGCGACGTTGGAAATATGATTCAATTATCTATCATATAATAGGTCATGGTACACTAAATTAATTTTAGTCTAAGAGTAATGACCATTTGAAATTGACCCAATCAACAATTTCCCTCTAATTGGCTACTGACCTTCACCAACGGTCAGACCTACGGTCTGTAGGTCCAACCACGGACTGTACTGGTCAATTGTTGGTGAGATTGGAGACTATAAGATTTTTTCCTTAACGATGGAACCCCACCTATGGTCCGTGTTCCCACATACGGTCCGTGGGTGGTTCCATCGGTACTGGCACTAATTTTCTAAAAACTAGGATTTTTCTTCATTTGCAGATCCGAGGTGTTACATTAATATTCATTGAATCCCATCTAGCTTTCAAAGTAAGAGATAACATTGTAGTTGTTTTGACCACAAAATTGGTATGGGTTGGCATGCATTTTTCCTCTGAATGAATTGCCTATACCTCTAGCAAACGAACCTTGTATTTTATAGACTTGAAAATTCATGGATTGATCGACATCATTCTTCATAACAATCCTCAAGATCTTATATTTATTTCAAGACCTTTAGAAAAATTTATAATCTTGCTTT
Organism: Solanum piurae; assembly: GCA_029582685.1. Classification (NCBI taxonomy): domain Eukaryota; kingdom Viridiplantae; phylum Streptophyta; class Magnoliopsida; order Solanales; family Solanaceae; genus Solanum; species Solanum piurae. Next base: position 9,190 of record JAJOOO010000537.1, on the reverse strand, counting down.
CTTCATATAATGATTTATGTAAAGCGGTGAGGCTATCACAATTCTTGAATTCTTATATATATTTATCTACAGATTTTGACTCCATCTTGATAGTCTGAATTTATTATTTTTATTGAGATTTCTTATCATTTCTAGCTTATAGGTAATTATCCTCAAGACTATCCCAAATTTATTTCGCTAAAGTGCACCCAATAATAAGGAATATTGATTCTCCAATCATAGTTCTAGTTATCTAACTTCTCACGAAGACATCTTTTTCTTCTCTTCTTATAAATTAGGGTTGACATTATGATTTTTTGGACACTTTTATTTCTTCTATGAAATAGGTTAAGTTGCGTATTCTATTGCTAACCTAACTGTAAAGTAAAGCACTGGAAAAATAATAAACACAATATTTGTATGTGAAAAATACTTAGCCCACATGGGTAAAAAATGTTAGCCTAATATGTGTTTAAAACAATTCTACTAAGAACAAAAATTAATTAACAAAACTAAAATCTGTAGAAACGTAACAGAATGGAAAGAAGATCAAGCCCACTAAATGCACAGTTTTCTTTTAAGGAAATTATTCCCCTCTAGTATCCGAGGTTTGATTTGGAATATCTCCTCCCAAGATAGAATGATCTCAATCACCAGTGTATTGATACCCAAAACTCTGGTGTCAGCGAGCCACTTAACGACAGTAAAATACACGACTAAATTTTTTGCAGAAGAAGAAGAAGAAGAATTCAGAAATTTCGTAAGAAAAATTTGAGGAATCAAAGGTATTGATAGATAGGAGGAACTGGTTCCGAAAGGTTGCAACCTTTCATAAACCACACGACCATTTATGAAAGTTTGCAATCTTTCGAACGGTCCCGGTTGTTCCTGAAAGTTGCAACCTTTTAAAACAATCATCTCCAATGGTGGGAAATTCAAATAAAATGGGAAAGTGTTTTAAATAAAATGGGTCACGCGGATCCGAGTCGGGTTGGAATGTTTTGGTTATTTAACTAAATAATTGAAATAATTTGGCCATTTAATTTAATTTAATTTAATTAATTAGATTAATAATTAAAACAAACTTTGTCCAGAAATAATATCTCGATCGATCATTTTCCAAAGCCAAAGCCAAAGCCGAGCCGAGCGAGCGACGACGACGACAGCGCGAGGGGGGTCTCTCTTTCAAACCCTTTTAACAATTAGTAAAAGTTTTTATCTATTTAAACACTTCAATTTTTCTTTCCACCACCAATGAGGGAGAAATGTCTTTTCTTAAAGCATAAGAAAAAAAAATCCAATTCTTTTTTTCATCTTCCCTCCATTTCCCATTAAGTCTTGCTATACCCAAAATTCCCTCACATTAATGGGGAATTGTCATAACATAAATGAATGCATGGATGAGTGTGTACTTTACAAGCAAGGATCAATTGCATCTGGATAAGTAGGTTTCCCCTTGGACTTTCCGTAGTGAACATATGTTGGATATACTCAGTCAATCGGTAGATGCGATATCTTTGAACCGTCGAGCTTTGGTGTATATATAGATAACCATATGTCACACAATTAACCCTTTACCATTTATGGTTCTTACGGTTGTGTTCGTTTCATCCATGAACACCTCCTGGATTTATAAGTGTATAGAGAATAGGCTTTTGACAAAATAAATTCTCTTTGAAGCGGCTTACAGTTCACACTCACATAGGTGATTTCTAATCGTGTCTCTCGTAAATACACTATTTGGTCAAATTTGCCAAACTTAGCAAATCATTAAAAACTTTAAGCTTTTTATTAACTCATTAACAAGCCTTAATGTTTTAACCTCGTTCCTAAACATTGTCTTCATCATGAAAATGGATTGAGTTGTTTGACAATGTCGAACCGTCAGTCACAACTTTGTTTTTCTCCTTGAATCTAGCTCTTGGGATCTCTAGTCTGCTAGATATAGTTATCGCCATGATGACTTGTCCTAAGCCGTAAACCCATTCCCTTAGATGATCTTTCAACTGCCTCTCTTACTAGGCCTTTCGTTAGTGAATCTGACACATTATCACTTGACTTCACATAGTCAATTGTGATAATTCCACTAGAGAGCAATTATCTTACAGTACTATGTCTCCGTCGTATATGACGAGACTTCCCGTTGTACATGATGCTCCCTGCCCTACCTAATGCTGCTTGACTATCAAAATGTATGCAAATAGGTCCCACAGGTTTGGGCCAGAATGGAATATCCTCTAAGAAATTCTGGAGCCATTTAGCTTCTTCACCTGCCTTATCTATGGCAATAAATTTAGATTCCATTGTGGAGCGAGAGATACATGTCTGTTTGGACGATATCTAAGAGGCTGCTCCTCCACTAAGTGTAAACACATAACCACTTGTGGATTTTACTTCATTTGACCCAGTGATCCAATTTGCATCACTATATCCTTCAATCACAACAGGATATTTATTATAATGCAAAGCATAATGTTGTGTATGTTTCAGATACCCCAACACACGTTTCATTTCCATCCAGTGAGTTTGATTAGGATTACTAGTGAACCGACTCAGTTTGCTAATAGCACATGCTATATCTGGTCACGTACAATTCATAATGTACATCAAACTTCCCAACACTCTGGCATATTCCAATTGAGAGTCACTTTCACCTTTATTCTTTTGAAATGTAAAGCTTAGATCAATTGGAGTATTGACATTGCTGAAATTCAAGTACTTCAACCTATCCAATACTCTTTCAATATAATGAAATTGAGATAATGCTAGTCCCTAAGGAGTTTAGAGAATCCTGATCCCTAAGATCAAATCAACAACTCCTAAGTCCTTCATATCGAACTTGTTGGACAGCATGTGCTTAGTAGCATTTATATCGTCAATATCTTTACTCATTATTAACATGTCATCAACATACATACAAACAATGACTTCATAATTCGGAACATTGTTAATGTAAACAAACTTATCACATTCAATAATATTGAATCCATTTGTCAACATTGTTTGGTCAAATTTAGCATGCCATTATTTGGGTGCTTGCTTGAGCCCATAAAGAGGCTTCACAAGCTTGCACACTTTCTCTTCTTTACCAGGAACTACAAACCCTTCAGGTTGTTCCATGTAAATTTCTTCCTTCAATTCTCCTTTTAAAAAAGTTGTCTTGACATCCATTTGGTGGATTTTAAGATCATGCAGTGCTTCTAGTGATATTAACATCCTAAGTGATGTTATCCTTGTTACTGGACAATATGTATCAAAGTAGTCCAAACCTTCTTTTTGTCTGTATCCTTTGACTATGAGTCTAGCCTTATATTTTTCAATAGTCCCATCGACTTTCATTTTCCTTTTAAGGATCCACTTTGATCCTAAAGGTTTATTTCCTGGAGGAAGATCAGCCAATTACCAAGTATGGTTACTTAAAATTGATTTGATCTCACTATTGACCGCTTCTTTCCAATGCGTTAACTCAGGCGAAGACATAGTTGCTTTAAATGTTTGAGGCTTATTTTCAAGCAAGAATTCCATAAAATCTGTTCCGAAAGAAATGGATTTCCATCGGCGATTACTACGCCTAGGATCCTCGTTAGATAGTGTATTTTCCATTATTTCTTCATGTGGTCGTTTAGGTCTTTCACTTGTCGACTCACATTTAGTTTTATACGGATAAATATGTTCAAAGAACTCAGCGTTATCTGACTCAATTACCGTATTAACATAAATTTCAGGATTATCAAATTTGTGAACCAAAAATCGACAGGGCTTATTGTTCACAACATATCCAATAAATACACAATCCACTGTTTTGGATCCAATTTTCACCCTCTTGGGTAAAGGAACCTCTATATTTGCTAGACACTCCCACACTTAAAAATATTTCAAGTTGGGTTTCCTTCGTTTCCATAACTCATATGAAATCGATTGCGTTTTTCTACGGGGTACCCTATTGAGTATCTTGTTAGCCGTAAAGATGGCTTCTCCACACAGGTTTTGCGGTGAACCAGAACTGATTATAATGTTCTGTTCTTCCATTCCGCCAAACCATTTAACTGTGGTGTATAGGGTGCAGTAGTTTGATGAATAATACCACATTCCAAACATATCTCTGCAAAAGGAGATTCATATTTTCCACCCCTATCACTCCGAATCATTTTTATCTTTAGATTCAATTGATTTTCCACTTCATTTTTGTATTGATTAAATGTATAAATTGCTTCATCCTTACTATTAAGAAAATATACATAACAAAATCGAGTGCAATCTGTAAGCGTCTAAAGTTTCGTCCCTGAAATACAGCAAACAGAAAAGGAAAATAGCAAGCAAACAACAATATTTGTATTTGAATTTATGGGAAGGTTACAATCTTTATAAAATATTTAATAAAAAATATATGTAATCCCCTGATTCTTCTCTTCACGAATGTTATTGATTTGATGGAGTACTCATGGCTCAACACTTGTAGCGACGACTTCTTTGTATGCGTAAGACTTGCAGATCACCATTGAAGAGCAAGGATTCTCTATGTATTTCTCTATATGTATGTGTGTATCTGTCTCTCTAGTCTTATGAAGACCTCTTTATATAGGCTTGAGCTAGGGATTTAGGGGTATTTTGGTCTGAGCAATTTGGACCCCTGGGCCTAAAGAACATGAGTTGGGCTCATCTCGTCAACTTAATGGACTGACCCAAATTTAATTTGGACTTGATTTAAGTCATATAATTTTGACTTAAATATTAATCCAACTTTCTTAACCAGTAATTTGAATTGTTGAACGTATCATGAATTTAAGATTTAATCCAAATTTAGTATGGATTTATCAATAAAACTTCACTGTCTACAAATGTCCTATGCTTTGAGGCTTGTTGCGGTGTCCAATTTGTTGAACCTTTAAAGACAAGGCTTGAAGTATTCGTGAAATATATATATTATGGAGTCTTTCAAAACTTTCCATATTTGATTCCAATGGAATTTTCCATAACTTGACATATTCGAAATTCAAAATAAAAACCTTTCTGAATCGATGGGAATTGAATTTTGAAGTATGCTATAAAATCTGTCACTTTTTTTTATAGCTCTATGCAGTCTCGCCAAAATATCTTTATCTTGGTGTAGAAGATTTTGAATGACAAACGACTTGATTCTATAGAAACTAGACATCAAAGTCTTCAATACATCCAACAATCAAGGTAAAACTCTTCATGGATTGACGAGAATTAATTTTTGAAGTTGGTCTTCAATTCTGTCATTATTGTTTTTTAGATTTGTGGAGTCTCACCAAATCATTTGTATCTTGACGTAGGAGAGCTTGAATGGACAGAGACTTGATTCTATAGAAAATAGACTCTTAAGTCTACAACATATCCAAAAATCGAAGTCAATGTTTGTAACACCCCAGATTCGCGAAGGAATTTTTTTTGCAGAATTTTCAGATCTAGCAGGTGCCCAATCCGTATAAGGAGTTGGACATCTTTTAAGTCAAGGGTGTTTTTGTCTTTTCCCACTCTTCTTTTAAATCCTCAATTAAAAGGGTTTTAGTTAGTCATTTAAAATCCTAGAAACCTAACTAGAACTTACCTAAGTCATTTAATTAACTAAAACAAAAGAAAAGAAGAGAGTAGAGAGAGGGACGGCCGAAACCCTAGAAAAACCCTAGCCGCCACCGGAGAACGCTAGAAAGTTGCCGGAAAGGTCAAGTCCATCCCTAGTTGATAGTTTTTCGTGGAGATTTCGTCACCAGGTATGTTCGATTTCATTAATTGGTCTCTTTCGCCCGTTAGATCCCTAGAATTCAGACGATTATTGATTCCATGCTATGAACGAAATTAGGGTTCTTGAACGTTTCTTGATTATTGGGTTCTTAGCTGTTAGAATGATCCAAATCAAATTAGTATGTTAATATTCAGTTTATTGCATGAATTCCAGAACCCTAGCTATATATTTCTTTAGTTCTTGAATTACACATGCTAGGTCAGATATTTCAGTTATTCAGTTATACATGCCTCAGTTATTAATGCATCAATATAAGTTTAATTGTTTCATTATCAGTTTGCATGTTTAGTTCGAGCTATCCAACAACTTACAAAAATTCAGTCATAATGTGTTAACTATTTAATCCATTGGGAGAAGCATAATACCGAGTTGGACTAGGGTTCAGCGTACCCAAATAATCCCAGAACTACTAGCCACGTAGGTTGTAAGTACCCTCTGTGGGCATCATTTCAGTGATCACGCCAGCATGCCTCTATACCTCTGGCAGGGTATATTGGGTCCTCTCGATGGGGCGTATACATCGGACTCCACATTTAGCTCACATGGTTTTATTATCGGTTAGTAGTAGCTCCCACAGTTCAGTCAGATCATATTGTATTGACCATTTATCAGTATATCCAATAATCAATTTCAGCATGTATAAATTGGTCACTACATTCAGTTATCTCAGCATTCAGCATCTATATCATGTTCAGATTATATCATTGCTTATTTGCTTTGTTCAGTTATATGTTATTTCAGTTGTATTCTATCCTGCATGCACAGTACGTTACAAGTAATGACGCATACTCTGCGCTACATCTTCTTGTGATGTAGGTTCAGGTTCTCAGCATCCAGATCACACTTAGATCGGTTCCCGGTCTTAAGTTCAGCAGCATCAGTGGTGAGTCCTCATTCTTCGAGGAGTAGTGACATGTTTATCTTTATGCTTTTAGTCTGTAGTTTCAGTTTTGCTAGATCTAGTTGGGGCATGTCCCAACATTGCAAGTCAGTTTAGAGGCTTATTTCAGACATAGTTAAAATCAACTTAGTATTGAGTTAATATTTTCTTTGTATTAAACTCATCAGTTTTCATTCATTTCAGATTTAGTATATTGGTATTCCCCACCATTTCAGATTTATTTATGATTACAGCTTCCGCATCAGTTTATTATCTTGAGTATGCTCATTATCATGCCAGAAGGGTTAGCTTGGGATCACTTGTGGTCCTAGGTCCTGTGTCCGCGTCTCGGGGGTAGTCTCGGGGCGTGACAAACTTGGTATCAGAGCACTAGGTTTAAGAGTCCTAGGATGTCTGAAAAGCCGCACTAAGTAGAGTCTTTTTCATAGGGTGTGAAGTGCACCACATCTAATGAGCAGGAGGCTACAAAGTGTCTTAGGAAAATCTTCACTTTCTTGTTACTCTTATCGTGCGTAAGGTATGATCTAATTCTATTCTAATTCGATGTTCTACGTTTCAGTGATCATGCCTCCTCGTAGAGTTAACGCTAGGATAGCTAATGCCAGGAACGCTAACGCAGCTCCTGCAGTCCCATATCAGGAATTTTCAAATGCAGAGTTCAGGAATGCCATTCAGATGTTGGCTCAGAGCATGGCCAATCAGAACAACCAGCGGGTTCAAGCTCCTATGAATGCTAATGTTGGGTCTGCCGCATCTAGGGTGAGAGACTTTGTTAGAATGAACCCTCCAGAATTCTTAGGGTCGCAAGTTGGAGAAGATCCCCTAAACTTCATTGACGAGGTCAAGAAGATATTTGAAGTGATGCAGGTGACTGGAAATAATCGGGTTGAGATAGCTTCTTACAAACTTAAGGATGTGGCTCTTATCTGGTATACTCAGTGGAAGGATAGTAGGGGCACGAATGCAACTCCTATTACTTGGCATTGCTTTAATGAGACTTTTCTGGACAGGTTCTTCCCTATTGAGTTGAGAGAGGCAAGGGTCCAAGAGTTTATGAATTTGAGGCAGGGTAACATGACTGTTCAGGAGTATGGGCTCAAGTTCAACCAACTCTCCAGGTATGCTCCTCACATGGTTGCTGATACTAGGGCAGAGATGAACAAGTTCTTGTATGGAGTGTCAGACTTGGTTAAGACAGAGTGCAGAAATGCTATGTTGTTGAGAGATATGAACATCTCTAAGCTCATGACTCATGCTCAGCAAGTTGAGGGTGATAATCTTAGGGAAAAGGCCAAGGAGAACAAGAAGGCTAGAACAGGCAACTATGACTACTCTCAACAGAAATCGGGTGGTGGTAATCCCTCGCAGTAGAAATGTTCAGCGCCTTCATCAGCTAGTGTTCCATCTCCCAGGTTCCATAATGATCAGAAGGGTAGGGCGTCAGGCAGTAAGTCTCAGGATGATGTTTCGGGCACCAAATCATACCCTACTTTCCTTTAATGTGGTAAGAACCATCCGGGCGAGTGTCTTGCTGGGAAAGAAGGATGCTTTGGGTGTGGTCAGTCGGGTCACGGGTTGAAGGATTGTCCTTCTAGAAAGGGTCAGAGAGGAAATGGTAGAGCTCAGTCTACTACTACAACAGCACCAGCAGGTCGCCCGACTCAGCAGGGTAACTCTTCTGGTACAGATGGCGAACAGCGCCAAAAAAGGCTCTATGCTCTTCAGGCTCAACAGGATCAGGAAGGTTCTCCTGATGTGGTCATTGATACGTAACAGGTCTTTGATCTTGATGTTTATGCATTGTTAGATCCAGGGGCTACTTTGTCTTTTAGAACTCCTTTGGTAGCAGTCCAGTTCAGTGTTAGTCCAGAAACTCTCTCAGAACCTTTCTCAGTCTCTACTCCAGTTGGTGAACCAGTTATAGCTAGACGGGTATACAGAAATTGCCCTGTCACAGTCTCTCAGAAAATCACCTCAGCAGATCTTGTAGAGTTTGAAACGGTAGCCTTCGATGTCATTTTAGGCATGGATTGGTTACATTCCTGTTATGCCTCAGTCGACTGTAGAACTAGGATTGTTCGCTTTCATTTTCCAGACGAACCAATCCTAGAATGGAAGGGTAGTAGCTTAGTGCCTAGGGGTCCATTCATTTATTACCTTAAGGCCAGAAAGATGATCTCTAAGGGTTATCTTTATCATCTAGTTCGGGTGAAGGACTCTAGTTCTAAAACCCCAGCTCTTGAGTCATTTCCAGTGAATAATGAGTTTCCAGAAGATCTTCCTGAAGTTCCTCCCGATAGGGAAATCGACTTTTGAATTGATATACTTTCAGATACCCAGCCTATTTCTATCCCTCCTTACAGAATGGATCCAGCGGAGCTTAAGGAATTGAAGGAGCAGTTGAAAGACCTTCTAGATAAGGGTTTCATCAGACCTAGTATTTCTCCATGGCGTGCACCAGTGTTGTTCGTGAAGAATAAAAATGGTTCTCTCAGAATGTGCATTGACTATAGACAGTTGAACAAGGTCACAATCAAGAATAA
>JAJOOO010000536.1:0-58439 GCA_029582685.1 Solanum piurae | reverse complement strand
AAAAAATCTAGATTTCTGACTAGAAACTTGAGAAACTGCTACAACAAAATATCTGAACTTTTATTAGTTGGCAAAAATACAATAGTAATTGAATTGACACTTATAACAACTATACTTATTAGAAAAGAGCCAATATACTCTCTTTTTTTATATGATGACAAATTTAATCAACAATAACATTAAAATAATTTATTTATTTTACAAATTATACGGAATGTATAGTAATTTATGTTAGCTGCTTATCCAATTTAGTGCCTTTTCATTGGTAAGATAATAATTGTGAAATTACTGAACTGAAAAAGGACAACCTTTCGTTCCTGCTCCGTTATTAATCCACTTGTATTCCAGAATCATATGTTTCACCAGCTTTCCAATTTTCAGGAATATTATTTATAGGAATAACCCATTTTTCATCTCCATCATCAGAACTCAATAACATTCTTATTTGCAATTGTCCTTTTGGTGGTGATGAACTTGTCCATACTGCGCCACGTGTCCTATCCAATAATTTGCACACAAAATTTTGTGTCTGCATATTTGAAATCAAAATATTTTTAAGTTGGTATATATACAAAATTAAGGATTTTAAATCGAGCAGTGTAGGTTTGAATATACGAGTTCGATAAAATTCAGTGCATAGTTTTGACCCAATATTTTGTATATGTATTTTTTTTTTATGTATTATCAGTATATATAAGTTAAATTCGTACCTCACACAATTGAACAGCAGAAATATCAGTTTTGCCTTGTTGATACCATATAACAAAAGCCAAATAATAAGGATTATCACTACTCTCATCAATCTTGAATGTAATATTTTTATTTGGATAGCTACAAGAAACCCTGTTCAATTCACAAAAAGAAGAAGATACAAATGTTAATTAATAGAAAAATATATAATATAACATAACATAAAATAAAAGATCAATCGATTCCATAGCAAACATGACTATTACAATGAAATATTGTTATAGAGGACACCTGATTGTTTTAGAGAATTCTGACTATAACATACATTGCTTATCTCAATACTATTATACCAAAATGTTGCAATATAGAAAACACAAATATAACATAACATGAAACATCGTTTTCATAGTGAACACAACTATTATAATGAAATATTATTATAGAAGGTGACGGTTATAGAGATATTTTACTGTAAAATATTATATACCTTCTATATTCAATGCCCACATTACCAAGTGATAATAGAGAAGCAGCAGCATCTTTTGTTTGGGCCATACGTGAAAAAGCCCGTTGGCTTAAAATAAAATCTGTGCTATCACTTGCTCCATGATCAGTAATTACCACATTAACTCCATTTTCTGAACAGTAATTACTGTTTGTACACCTCACCTACATTTTATGGTCAACGATGATTTCAGAATTTGAAGTTTATAGATAGACGATGAATTTTAACTGATATACAATGATATCGAATTTTAAGGTTAGGGTTAGTGGTTTGATCAGGAATTTCTCTAAGAGGTCGTTTGCTAGCTGGTTGGAGTTGAGTTATGTAAGTATCAAATCATGTATAAGTACCAAGTATTATCACGTTTAACAGTTGGGCGATTCAACTTTGGTTTTAATAAATTGGGCTCTACCCGCCTTTGATTTGTTTTTAAACAAATGAATGTGAGTTATTTATGTATAAAATGAAATAAGACATAAGTACCCCTAGACTATGAATTATGATCGAGATCTTAGAGACACACCTAAACTTAAATAGAGTTCTACTACCCCTAGTTTAACTATTTTATCATTTTTGTAATTATCTTTTAGGTGATTAATAATATACGTATAAAATTTAAATTAATTTTGTACTTTTATACCTGATAGCATGCACCACATCCTAAACCGTCGCGATAAAGATCAGATGCAGCCGATACATCTCCACCGTTGATTGTTGCTCCAAAAGTACCAAATCCACATGCGCCAGCTGCATATATTTAAACAGAATAATAAATTATTAAATTTGTCAAAATTTAAAACACAAGTTACTTGCGGAGATATTTTTAAAATGTTACTTGTGAAATTTATTTTCTCTATTTCAATCAGAAAAAATATTTTCCCAATTTTTGAATGAATTCATCATCCTAAAAAAAATACTTTTCAGAATATTCTGACCAACAAAAAATACTTTTCTTTTTATGAAGATATTCTTACTTTCTGTTCCTTTTTCTTCTGAATTTGGATAATAAGCTGCTCGAGATTGGATGAAATTTTGAGCATTTCCCAAATAAACTTGTATGAAAATTACTAATAAAAATGTGGGAAATATTTCAAGAACTTGAAGAGGTGCCATTTGAGAAAGAGAGTTACAAATAAATTATTGTAATTTGTAAGGAATAAAATTAAGTTGTTGTGAATGATATTGTTGATGACATTTAATGAGTATTTATAGTAAGGTTAGTTTAAAATTGGTCAAAAAGTAATTGAGACATTTGACATTTTTTAGATCAATTTGAATACATTCATGAGTTCTTTGCTTCAACTTTGGGCAGCTACGTGCCTTCTTAGATAGCTAGCTAGTTTCTAAACTTTGAATGAATATATATATTATATTGTATTATACTCTGATTTCTGTTTTAATTTATGGGAAGGTATCAAAAAAATAATGTGAAAGTTGTGATATAATAGCATGTTAGGTTAAGTTGTTGAAATCGACTTATTTTTAAAATTCATGTTTTTCATCGAAGGTATTTTTTGAAAAATAAGTAAATTATTTTGAGAATTAACAAATTGTGTTTCATCAATATCTTTTTAAGTGTTTTTAATTGTTAAATTACTAAAACAAAAGTTACTGCTAATTTTAATTTGATAAATATGAACTTTTGAAATTGGTCAATCGTATCCTAAGAAAATTAGAAGAAACATTTATTTTTGGAAGAAGCTACACTTTTATTCTCTAAAATAAGTCTTTATATTTAATACACATTTTCTTGTCTTTTAGAAATTTGGCTAGTTATTCTATAAAGTAAGTCATAGATTATACTTTAAACTTGATATTATTTTATCCCATTTGAAAAGTGAAATAAATTAATCTCAAAACTATTATTCCTAGTAAATAAATTAATCCCAGGATTTCTATGGTCATATGTGGTTGTGGGTAGAATTATTTAATGTATAATATATAAAAATGCCTTTTTAATTTGACGTTAATTGATATTTATGCTCTTCAACTTTGAATGTGTACAAGTGCGCACTTAAATTTGTACATAATTTAACAAATAGACACACACGTCCTACGTGACGTCCTATATGACAATTTGCAGTTCTATATGACGTCTTACGCGTATTATGTCACGTAGAACGTGTGTATCTACTTGTTCAACTTTATACAAACTTAACTGACTGCTTGTGCACATTCAAAACTAGATGACACATAAACTAAACTAACTGAGACCAATTTAAAAAAATACACTTGTATGTTGTGCCTTTATTTAATTACTATTGTATAAGATTTACTGTTTGGTATGAAACCATATAAGATTCCTCCTGTATTTTGGAAGACAAATTTAAACAAGAATTTTCTTGTAGTAGAAGTAAATTGGAGGATGAGTTAGGTATTTGTGCATTATATATAGAGAGAGAACTGTATATAATTAGGAAAATATACATGCATGTATCATTTTGTTTTACCAACTTTGCAGCCTTAAAGAATATAAGCAGTTATCTCTTTAATTATTTCACCAACTTTGCGGTCAGGAACGGAGCTAGAGTATTAGGTACAAAGTTCAAACAAATTAATTTGTTAAATATGTGTATGCAAATATATCATTGCGAACTTACTATTTGTGAAATGGTAGTAAGTTGTCACAATATTCCTAATTACGAACTTGATTGGTAACTAAAACGATTTATTAGTCCGATGACAAATTTAGAATTTAATTTCAAATTCTGATTCTTGCCTGTGTTTGCATTCTAAACCAAAATAAGAAATTCGAAAAATTTATCAATCTAAAAGTAAAGTCTTACGGCAGGTGAAAGTAAATTGTTGCATTCCTAATTATGAACTCAATAACTAAAATAATCTACTAACTTTTTTCTTGCACCCAATTAATAAGTCAATTTTCATATCCTATCTCTGAGATTGCACAACCATTAAATTTTGTTTTGTCAAATAATTTCCTCCACTTTGTTTCATTTATTGCAACAATGATTTTTTTTTTATAATAATATAAGTAGTTTATAGACTTCAATAGTGAAAACTAGACACATACTTACCACATCAGCCATGACATGTAAACCACTCAAGATTTTGGACCCTACCATGGTCTGCTTTGATTTTTTTAGATGCTTGTATCGAATTATTTTAATTTGATGAGTTCAATTTTTAAATACTTCATAATTAAATTAATAGCATATCATTCTTTTTTACCATGTTTGGAATATTTTTCTAGTTTTGATAATATATTAAATTTGTAATTTTAAATTAGTGTATTTGATGTTATATTCACCTATCGTTTAAATTTCTAGACTCCACGATCAACACTTGATTACTTTTAATAATTTAGATGTATTAACATTTTAAGAGAATAAATTTGGACCCCCCATTACTGAAAAAGGGCACAAGTAGATAATTTTACTTTTTTTGTTTTTCATCCAGTGTTCGGAGCCCACATTGAAGCTCCGACTAAATCCGGATTGTGCTCTACAGGGCCCATTCGGGGGTGGCGCTTCCAACAAGATTTTCTCCATACCAGAGCTCGAACCCGAAACCTCTGATTAAGGGTGAAGCACTCCCATCAGTGCACCATAAACCATAATTTTACATTATGCCAAGATAATCCATAATTGTCAATGTTATTAAGTACTTTAATTTCTAACTATTGTCAAACATTATTACAATGTTTAGATAGAATAAATGGAACTAAGAATGGTGGGGATTTTGATTACTAGTTTTTCCCAAATTATTACTATTATTTCGTGAGTTTTACACTTAAAATATTGCGTGGTTATAATTTTTCATGAATCATGTGTTGGTAATCTTAGAGAATTCATGTACGAATCCTAGAATTTCAAGGGACATAACTCCATTGCAGCCTATGTTATGAAAATTTTGCTGATGATTATCATGTGGGAGCTTTGGAGATCGAGATATAGCTCAAAATATGAACATGAGCCCCCTTCAATTTTCAGATCCACCTTTGTGATATCTTTCACCATTTGCCAGCTAACCAGACCAGCCTTTACAAACTTGTTTATTCCAAATAATTGGAGAAGCTTACTCACAATATTGGACACCAACCCCTAAGAAACTACTGTTATTTCAGTCAGATGGATCATGCCCCCACTCTAATTTGTGAAAATGAACTCAGATTGATCATGTGTTGGCAATTCATGTGGTGGCGGGGGAGTAATGAGGGACTCACTAGTATAGGCAGATTCATCACGACCTTCATTCTCCCATTAGGCTAAGGCACCAACAACTTAGTCGAAGCCTCTTCCTTATTCCCTTTTGGGCTTTAGTGGTGTGTGGAAAATGGTCATACCTTTATCTTGGGGGAACCAAAATCTCCACTGCTTCAAAATTATATAAATGACTCTTGAAAGGTACCTTGGAGGATACACAAAGAGGTGCAAGAGATCAAGAAACTAGTACGCTGATGTAATTAAGGTATATACACAATATAAATACTTATCAACAGTCGTCAGATGATTGCTAACTATCGATAGATGACAATTCCCATCATTTAGAGTCAAGATGAGAAAATCGGGAGAAGCTTTTTCTTTGCCACTGTTGTAGGCTAACTTTTTTTTGGTTTTCGTCATATGTATACATCTTCTATAGAAGGTTATGCTAGCCCTTCTTCTTCATATGTAATCAGATTTCAGTGGCAATCAAATCAGTTTTTGGAGAAAAAAAAGAAATTGTAGTGCGTTATTTGGTATACAAAAGAAATTATTTTTTTAAAAAAAAAACCAATATTAAAATGATTTTCTAATGAAATATAATATGCTACATGAATATCACACTTTAAAAGAATTTCAAGTGATAATAAATATAAAAAATAAAGAGATTAATAAGTCAAAATTTTCAAAATTATCATTATTAGGTGAATGTCATACCTAAATTACATAACTCTTTGAACTACCCTGAATTCATTGTGCTAGATGGATACATTTTAAAGACTTCACTCATTATCTATATTTGCAACAAGTTATTCTAAATATTTTGCAATATTTTTAACTACAAAAATTTAATCTAAATAAAGTTATAATATCGTAAAGTAATTAAACACACTCAATAATTTATGTGTGACACTCACAAAATAATATAATACTTTAATTTTTTTTTAAAAAATTATCCGCTAAAAAAAAACAAAAGAAGTCACTAAAACCCATTTTCTCGAAGACTCAAACGCAGTCTATCTAAAACGACTCCGTAAATGACCACCGGAACCCATCTCCTCCGCCTACTCGTCTCCTGCCGGAAAATCACGGCACAGGTCACAACCACCAGCACGGACACCATCGTAGCTATGGCTTCATCAGCTGAGCAAGAGTTCGCAGCGCAGTGTAGAGCCAAGCTCAACCGAGTGCCTAGGTGCCGCAATCTCTGGGACACGAAGATGGCCTCTAGAGTCGGAGATAAGCTCGGAGATCGGCTCAGTGAAGTTGGAGTCCACAACGTGGAAATTGACGTTGAAGAGGAGCTCAATAGGCCGGTGCACTACCGGCAAATGGTGGCGCCGCTTTTTGAGTCCGTCAAGCGCAAGGGCATTGCCGTCGTTGGAGTTGACAAATTGGTTTTCTAGTCAAATTTTGGTATCCTTTTTATTCTCATTCTAAACCTGTAGGCTGTAACAAAAACAAAAAAAATATTATTATGCATTCATAGATAAGCTGATTCATAGATAAGCTGATTCAGAATTTGAAGTTTATAGATTTTTACCGCAATCTCAAATGGTTGATAATTGGATTTAGAATCAAATATTTATAGATATTTAGTGAATTGTCAATTATATTTACTGTGTATAGACAAAAAAAAAAGGTACTGGTTCCCGTGAACCTGCATATTATAATCTAATTCTGCCATTGATTTATAGGACTCGTAAATTGATCTGTGGTGTTGTGGATTTGAATTCGATACTCTTCAAACAATTGTTGCTTATTGAGATATCTTAAATGTTCTGATTTTAAGAAAGAAACAAAAATGCTTCATTTGGTTTAAATGATGGATCTATTCACATTAACAGTAATTCGAGAGGCTAGTTACCAGTTTCGAAGAAAAAAAACAACAACAGCTATTCGAAGCTCTAATTTATTTTTTTCAAATAAGAAAATCAAAGAAAGGGAAATATAATGTCTAAATGGATAGTTTGAAGTCTGTTTTGTTACAAATCAGATGCAAGTCCCTTACTTTTTGCCATTTATTCAGGTCCAACCATATTACATGTATGCTATTTTCTTGTGCTGAGTATTTTTTGTGATTCTGAAGCTTCTCCACCCCTAATTTTTCATCATATTATTCTCCATGAATTTGTTTTATTTGTGTTTTTATGTGTCTGAGGCAGTTTCAAGTTTAAGCTGATCCTTTAGGCAGTTTTCGAAGCATATGTTGGTTCATCTAAGGTTACACAACTCTTAACAATTGTGTATTACCGATTTTAAAAAGATGGCCACTTCTATTGGGGAAATCTCTATGGACAGGTGAAATTTTTGGTCCTTGTTTTCGCTTATATTTAAGGGACTACTTTTATTTTGACCAACAGTTTGATTGGGATGTTATCTTCTTGCAATATCTCATTTGATTGCAATTTGAATTAAGATCCATTCCCTTGCTGCATGATTGCAATTTTTGTCTCCTAATGACCATTTGGAGATTTGATTGAATTTTAATTTCTCAACCGTCTTGGAAGTTTTGATATGTTGAATCTCATTGATGTTTCTCAATTATTTCTCATCATTCCCACACATGTATTTTGTAACTATCTATTCTTTCGCTGGTTTTGGTCATCTTATTTTCTTTCATATATTATCTTTACCGACTTTCCTATCCCAGAAGGAATTTTTTTTTATAACTAGGTAGGCACATTCCATTAAATTCAATCTTCGGAGGAATCATCATAAGTAGACTAAGCTTACTCTTACCCTCGAACTATTGAAATCCTTCTCCTTTTTCTGTGTTTGAAGCCAGTTATAATTTGGGACCTCAAATAGTGGAATTTGTACTCCAACCAGTTCAGTTTTCAGAGGATTCATCATAATTAGACTATGCTTACTCTAACTGTCAACTTATATATTGGAATCCTTCTACTCTTTCTGGCTTAAAATATTGTAACGATTCTTTTCTTTTTGAGATTCTTGTGTGATAGGGACCAATAGAGCATATCTAATTGCTGCTATATTTTGTCTTAATTAGCAGTTCTTCCACTCTAGCAAGGCTTGCTCCCCTTCAAGCAGTACTATTTGACATTGACGGAACTTTATGTGATTCAGATCCATTTCACTATCTTGCATTCCGTGAGATGCTTTTGGAGGTATGTACCGATTACTATGATTTATTTCCTGTAGATACAAAGCTACATCAGTTCACAATGGAGAAAAGAAGAAGAAATTGTTAGCTCTAAGGGTGTATTTGGTATGAAGAAAAATGTTTATCATGAAAAAAATATCTTGGAAAAGAATTTTTTTATTTATTTTATTTTATGTGTTTGGTAAGTAAACAGAAACATATTGTTTCAAGAGCATTAATATCTAATATAGGAAAACACTATGAGGTGGGGATTGGAGGCAGTGGGGGTTTGTGATGCGGAGAAGACAATGGACTTGGAATTCTACTTATGGAACTTTTTTTCTCTACTATCACTAGGAAAGCCATTTTCCTCATTTTTAAGAAAGCTATTTTTCCATAGAAATGTTTTCGACCAACCAAACATGAGAAAATTAGAAAATACTTTCAAGAAAATGTTTTCCTCCATAACAAAACACATCCAAAATCTCAAAGTCATGATTTTCATTCCCTTTGCAATTTGGGTTAATTTCAACAGATAGGATACAATGGGGGAGTGCCAGTTGATGAGGAGTGGTTTGTCAAGACTATTTCTGGGAAACACAATGATGATCTTGTCTCTGTACTTTTTCCTAATGATCACGAACGGGGTGTTAAATTCTTGGATGACAAGGAAGCTTTGTTTAGAAGGTTTTTAACTTCTCTACCATACCTTGTCTGTTTCAATGAGTTAAATTTTGGTTTTATGCATTTACAGTGTTAAAAAATACTTACATAATAAATCAGTTCACTAATAAGGTTTATAATTAGATCTCTATGATAACAATTAACTGGTAACCTGCTATAATAGATTTAACTACACTTAGTCGTGCAAAAAATTGGATCCTCCGCATGTGAAAGCATAGAGAAAAATGACATTGCTAAAAACCAACAAGGTAAAATTTCCATCTATTAATCAAAAGAAGTGGCCTTTTGAAGTTAGAATAATTTTCCTTGAGACGTGACATAATGCATGAAAGGATCCTTGAATCACCATAGGGTATCCTGAAAATCCTTAGCAAAGATTTCTACAATACGTTCAGGAAAGGTTTTATATGTGTATATTGGTTCTTCAGTTTATATAACTAAAGTCCCATTTACTTGATCAAAAAGAATAACTTAAGTCCCATTTCTTTATCAAAACAATAGCTTAAGTTCCACTTCAATTTTAGTGTTGTGCAATTTAGCTATAAGCTCAATATCATTACGCCAATCTCATTTCTCTTTTGGATGGACAATATAGGTTGGCAAAAGAACAGTTGAAGCCTCAAAATGGTCTCTACAAGTTGAGAAAGTGGATCGAAGATCACGGTCTGAAACGAGCTGCAGTTACCAATGCACCTAGAGCCAATGCTGAACTATGTATAAATCAAGTTGGCCTTGCTGATTTCTTTGATGCACTTATTCTTGGAAGTGATTGCAAGCATGCAAAACCATATCCTGATCCATACTTGAAGGCCCTTGAACTGTTGAATGTATCAAAAGATCACACATTTGTATTTGAGGTATGATTCTGTTTTGACTTCCAGTTTTCCTTATCAGTTTCGTCGGAGTTCAACTTCCAATTTGTCGCACCAAATTAAAAATAAAAAGCTGATGATCATGTGCCACAGCGTGAAAGGCATCAGATATTTGGTTATTACTTAATGAGTTCTTTTATTTGTTTTTAATTGGTGATGTGAATAGTATGTAAAGTGAGTTCCAGACGTGACTACACCTACATGGCAACTTTATACATCTAGCATTGTATCAATTTACTTTACATAATATCCACGTGGCACCACTAAAAAAAATATAAACCCAATTCCGACTCACTTGAAAAAAATGAAAACTAATAATCATATGTCACACATGATGAAAGACATCGTACATTTGGTTTGTAGGTTGGATTTTTTTTTTTCCTCCAAGTGGTACATGAATAGTATGTAAGGTTAGTTGTTGACGTGATTATACCTGCATGACATTCTTATACAGCTAGTAGTCTACTTGTGTTTTTTGGGGTTAGACAGCTTTTCAGGCACTTCTTTTTTGTGAGACATATCTCGTACTTCGATTATTGTATTATTTGCTGTAGTTACTGTTCCTTTTTCCAGAACGCTTTGCCATGCTTCCTATAGTGTTTTTTGCAATAGCTTCTTTACTCCAGTATGTCTTTTTCCTTGAACCAAGGTTCTATCAGAAACAAAGATAGACCTCTCTACCTCCCAAGGTATGGGTAAGGTCTACGTACACTCTACCCTCCTTAGATCCCACAATGTGTATATTGTTGTTGTTGTTTCAATTATGAATTTAACCCCGGTTTCATCTTATGAACTTATTATATGTGTGCTCCATGGGTAGGATTCTGTCTCAGGAATAAAAGCTGGGGTGGCTGCTGGAATGTCTGTCATTGGTTTGGCGAACCGGAATCCATCTCAGTTACTTATGGAAGCAAAGCCTGTTTTTCTTATTAAAGATTATGAAGATCCAAAGTTATGGGCAGCTCTTGAGGAGATTGACAAGATGTCTGCCACCAGGAAGACCACAACATGAGGCATATGCAATTAAGATGTGAAAGTTCGACAAAAACTTACTCACATCCGATGTTTACACTAAACCATAGTGGTTTTACTATGACTAAATCGATAGATCGAGGTTGAAAGCACACAGTACGATTACCATGGTCAGCGATACGTGTATGTGAACGACATGTGTCATGTAGTTGTTGAGTTAATGTAAACACCATCTATGAGTTAAAAAAAACTTGTGAGGAACTTTTTGTTCTTGCTTAAGCAGATCTCTTCAGGAATATCAGTTACAGAATATTGATGTAATTTTACTTATATAATGTGTAAAAGATTCAGCTTAATAGTCAAAGCCACAAGTTAACTATTATTTTTTTGTGTGTTTCAATTCTGACTATCAATTATTCTCTTTTCTTGTTGGTACTATCATCTATATATTAAGACATATTGAAGCTGAATAGGTCAATTATCAATTGTTTTTTTTCTTCTATTTGAACTATCACCATTTATTCAATCAAGTGTATTTTATTGCATAGATGGTGACAATTTAGATAGGAACTGCACGATTTTTAAACGTACAACGTTAGCGGCACCTAATGTTTGATATCTGCATTATAGTTTGATTAAATTTGAATTCATATTGAGAAATTTTACATTAGGAGGCAAAATGCTCCCTAATGAATACAACTCCATATTCAAGATGATCTAAATATGAAACTTTTATTAAGAATGAACTTATCGATGATCAAAAGCTAATCATCGTGCTATAGTTGCAACCAACATCACCATCATATCAATTATTAGTTCAACTTCTCGATGAAAACAACAATTTTAGTTGGTGATTAAGCAATTATCACGCTCTCTTACTTGTTAGATAACTCATGAAGAAAGAAAGTCCAAATACAAAATCTATCAATCACAATTAAAATAATACTATAGGAAGTCAAATATAATAAGGATTGCCTAGTGCGGATTACCTTTCTTGTGTGGTTTGTGAGCTATTGCATACGAACAAGAATTTTACCTTAAGCACATTCATAGAATAGCAATTGCGAATATCCCTTGTGATAAAAAAAGTTAAATGAAATAAAATAACATTTTTAATATATTCGATTTTTTTTTCTTATAATAGAGTCTATTAACCATGATTAAGATAATATTATAAGAAGTTAAACAAAAAAAAAACGTTTTGATACATTTAATTTTTTTTAGCCTTAAAGTGGAATATATTAATCACTTAATTAAATAATACTATAAGAAGTTAAATAAAGTAAAATAACGTCTTGATACATTTACCTTTTTTTATATCTTAAAACACAATATATTAATTATAATTAAATAATACTATATAAAAAATAGAATTACATTGTGATACATTTAACTTCTTATCTTAAAATAAAATATATTTGGTACCTCTGTGGGCTGTGGGGCCGCGTAAATTCTACTTTCTCCATACCCTATTTTTTGAGATTCCATTAAATATATAATTATATTTTCAAAACAAAATATATCTATTACATACAAAGTAAAATATAATAAAATGACGCACATTAATTTTTTTTATCTGAAATAAATATTAATTACGATTAAATTAATATACTATAAAAAGTTAAATATAATGACATTTTGGTTGTACAATTAATTTTTTTTTCCTTAAAAAAGAATATTCATCATATCTTTTTTCTTCTTCATCGGCCCTTTCACCGAACCCTAACTTTCCCCATTTTTTTCCAAACCCTAAAATTCGAACACTCTACCAAAATCTCACTTCGAAAAATCCACAATTTTCATGCAAAAATCCAGCCTTTAACGCTAGTTTTTCATTATACAATTTTTGATTTTGGTGAAAAAAATTATACAGTGTAAGAAGCAGTTGAAGGATTTTTTTACTATGGATTCTCAGCCGAACAATCTCTACGACACGGCGTCTCAGCCGGATACCGGCAACGACGCATACACATTTCTGGAATTCAACACACAAGGGGAAGAGTTTGATTATCCTGAATTTCAAGAGCTTTCACAGCCAATTCGATCTTCTGCGTGGCCAACACCATCTGATTCTCTGGTATCTGAAGTACCTGATCGGCCTCCATCGTCGGAAGCATCGCCGTCGACGAAATCACGAGGTGGAGGTGGTGGTGGTAATAGTAATGTTAGTAGTAGTAGTAATCAGGCGTCGGTGGTGGATGCATTGGCAGCGGGGATGAGTGGATTGAATTTTGAAGAGACAGGGGATGATAAGGGTTTTGAGTATGGAAAAGGGGATTTTGGTGTTGAGCATGCTTGTAAGTACTGTGGAGTGACGAATCCTGCTTGTGTAGTTAGGTGCAATGTGCCATCTTGCCGTAAGTGGTTCTGTAATTCCAGAGGGAACACTTCGGGCTCGCATATTGTTAATCACCTGGTATGTAAGAGGAGATATGTGCATTTTAATTTTAGCTTATTTTGATTCTTGTGGATAAGTGAATGACTCTCTTCGTTGTGCAAAATAGCTTTATTATCATAAATAATTTGTTTCTGATGAGTAGCTTTGTATTAAAAGACAAAATAAATCATCATCCACAACAACAACATACATATGGGGAGGGTTGAGACCGTTTCGGAAAGACACTCTGGCTAAAATATCACATATCAAAGCAGTTTGAAAAGGAAAGTATGGTAGAAAAGAGGACATTTCAAATCATAGGAAAACATTACATAGCATTTAGAAAAGAAGGAACAGTAATAACAGCCAAATAACACAATAACCGAAGCATATGAAACAACATGCTGTAGCTGAAATAAACTACAAGATTAATGCTACTACTACTGGTATGAAAGGAGAAACAGGTAGAATGCATCAAATTACCACCAAGCATATCCCCTTGGAAATTGAGACAACATCACTACCTTCTAACCTTCTACCTTTATCTGCAACCTTCATATCCTCTTACCTAAGGCCATGCCCTTGGTAAGCTGAAGATGCGTTGGTTTTTCCTTTTGTAGTTTATTTGGATGATGATTCCAGTTATAGTGATTGAATGAAGAGCAAAATTTTCTGACCACATTTTGTTAACGAAAGCAGGATTTAAGACTGAAAACCTCACACCCACTACTCCCTTGGACTTAATAGAGGTATATATAGTTCAAGCAAAAGGCAGTGCTGTGCCTCACTAGCTGCAGAAAGAGTGGGTGCTGCAGAAGAAGTGGATTTCTTGTGGTAGGGGCGTGTTTCAGATAATGTGGTAGTCTCCTTTCGTCCCTGGCCCCTCCCTGTTCTCTCTGGGAACTTGTGTGAGGAAAAAGTATGGACATGGTTAAACATGGAGAAGTATGGAACGGGAAATACTTGTACAGGGTAGCACCAGAAAAGTGAAGTAGGTGAAGCTTATGCAATTATCTTTGACTTAGTGATCATACACGACTAGCCAATTAGTCTTTATTCTGTTTCATCTTCATGTTAATTGATATGGATTTTAGTAGTAGGTGATTACTGTTGGAAAGACAATTTTTCCTATTTTCTCAGATCTGTTGTTAGTCTATCTTTAGTAATATGACCCAATGGGATGCCATACATTCAGAAAATAAAATTAAGGCAGTTACCCTAAAAATGTTATTAAAAAAAAGGATAATTACAAGTGGTTGGTCTGAGTTATACAAAAATGATGATAGTAGATTTATATCTAGCTTCATCAATCTTTTAACAGAGGGAGCTTCCTCAGAGTTCAACTCTAGATTTCCTCAGTTCATGATAAGTCTAGTGAACAAACTATGTTTCTTTTTTTTCTTCTTTTTTTTTTGTAATGTATATTTCCAGCTCTTTTGTGCTGGGGGATCTCTTGGATAAAATAAACTCTTATCCCAATAAAAAGAAGGTTTTGACTTTTGTCTGAATCATGCAATTTTCATCTCCGCCATAGTTCCTTATTTATTCATGTGAGAGAAGTTGAAAGGGAAACTCTCTGTATGTTCATCAGGGAGAAAAGCCAAAGCATCACCTTTCTTTGTTTATAAGGGAGTGAGTTGTCTCTAGATGATCCAAACTGTGGGAATTTTCTGACAAAATACTAAATCTTAAATGCATGCTATATTTTGTTAGTGTCACCATTCTAGACAGTTTGATTGGCCACTTATGTTTAATGGATTTACATTGGAGAGTTATATTCCTCTTGACTTTTCCTACAATTGGTGTGTCTGTTATTTTATTTCCAGAAACAAGGGATTTATTGTGTTTTTTTTGGTTGACGTTGTATATACTCAACTTCTCCCTATAGGTGAGAGCAAAACACAAGGAGGTGTGTCTTCATAAAGACAGTCCACTTGGAGAAACAATTCTAGAGTGCTACAATTGTGGATGCCGAAATGTCTTTCTTCTTGGCTTCATTTCTGCCAAGACAGAGAGTGTCGTTGTTCTCCTCTGTAGAGAACCTTGTCTAAGTGTTAATGCATTAAAGGATATGAACTGGGACCTGAGTCAGTGGTGCCCACTCATTGATGACAGGTGCTTTTTGCAGTGGCTTGTTAAGGTCCGGATTCTCTTTCTTAGTCTTCCCTTCTGTTCCATTTGGTTTCTATTTTCTGTCCTGTATTTGTGATGTGTGGAGTGCTGCAGGTCCCTTCCGAGCAAGAACAGTTGAGAGCTCGCCAGATCAGTGCTCAACAAATCAACAAAGTAGAAGAATTGTGGAAGACAAATCCTGATGCTACCCTGGAAGATCTTGAGAAGCCTGGTGTGGATGATGAGCCTCAGCCTGTTGCCTTGAAGTATGAAGATGCCTATCAGGTTCTCGCTGGGTGATACTATTATATTATCTCCTTTACCTTTTATTTGTATAGAGATGCATTGCAGGAATTATTCTGCTATGTAGTTGTGAGTTTCCCCTGGATTGAGTATTGGCATTTTAACTATGTTTGCCTTGACTCTTTTAATGTAGTATCAAAACATATTTGCACCATTGATCAAGCTTGAAGCTGACTATGATAAGGTATGTCAGGATCTTAAGATTATTTTAGATGCTGGAGCCTGAATGCTTAATCCTATTTTATTTTCTTAGTTTTTTTGTTGCATCCTGAAATATCATGTATTTTTATTTAAAGCTACCTGCGTCTTCTCACTTTTGCTTTTGGATAGTGGGTGTGTTACTTCTTAAGTTTACCTGATAGTGAGTTTTCTCTGTAGAAGTGCTGAATTTATGAGGACAATTGCATTTACACTTGATTGACTCTTTCTTCTTGGTTCTTAATCTTCGTGACAATTGAACTAAGACATGTCAGTTGCTACTCTCTGTGTTTCTCATGAGCAAAGATGTGATACTTTTTAATTTGCTCATCTTGTTCTTTTGCCTTTAAGTAGAGTTTATACTTGTCTTGAGGGTATGCTTACAAGCTTTGGAATTTTGTTTCTGCTTGGTAGATGATGAAAGAGTCTCAAAGTAAAGACAGTCTTACTATTCGATGGGATATTGGTCTCAACAAGAAGCGCGTTGCATATTTTGTGTTTCCGAAGGTATTTCCTTGTTATTTTTTTTCTACCGTGATTCTTCTAGATTCTTGGACTGTTATAGTGCTTATTGTTGTCATTTACTATTTCAATCATGGCATGGAAACCTTTTATTGTCTTTACCTACCTGAACTGAAGATAGTCTGCTGCTTTTTCAGGAAGATAATGAGTTGCGTCTTGTACCTGGTGATGAGCTAAGGCTACGATATTCAGGGGATGCAGCTCATCCAGCTTGGCAATCTGTGGGGCACGTGGTATGGACCTTTTGTCTTGATATCCAAATTTTTTTGTGAGGGAAAATATAGCATGGAGTCTGGCTAACCACAAACACCCTTAACAAGTAGAGACAATTTGGTTGGGAAGACAAAGGCTCTCTGCATCATGAAAAGTTTAATTAGTGTGGAAAATATTCTTAAAAGAACTTCTCCCAAAGCCCCTGGCTTCCTTTTTTCTCAATTTTTTTAAAGGATTTCTTTTGCGGTTTCTACTCTTAAGATATTGGTTGTCTATTCATTTTTCAGGTAAAATTAACTGCTCAAGAAGAGGTTGCGCTTGAACTTCGTGCCAGCCAGGTACCTTAGATTTTAGATTGCTAGTCTCATTGTAATATTTTCTTCTCTTCTTTTTCACCATGTGTTTGTTTGTATTTTGGGTCTTTGCTAAACTATTCCTGTCTCATCAGGGGGTTCCAGTCGATGTGAACCACGGGTTTAGTGTTGACTTTGTTTGGAAAAGTACGAGCTTTGATCGGATGCAGAGTGCAATGAAAACCTTTGCAGTGGATGAGACTAGCGTCAGTGGGTGAGTGAGAATCTTTGGGTTCTACTATAGAACGATTTAAAACAATTGTGAAGATTTCATGTCCTTAATTGTGTTACTTGCCTAAGATTTATAATTCTATCTAAAATCAGATCAGTTTGTGCCTTCTTTCCCCTTCATTTTATGTTTAGAGTAATGTCTGTTCTTTTTTAAGTTTTGTCACTGTTGAAATATTTATGGTAGTGCATCTTTGCTTTTGTTTCCCATTCTTGGTATCATGAATGAGCTTTGAATTAATTTATGCACTACAAGGAATGTCGGTTATTTTTTTTTGATGACAAGGGAAACCCGCAGCCGCTACCCTTTGGGTGCGCGCAGGGTAAAACCCCCGCTCCTATGCAATAGCTCGCAAACCACATAGGAGAGGTTAACCCGCACTAGGCAAGCCCGGTGCGACGCCCAGAAGGCAAACCCCTTGCTTTCGTTTGCTACTATTTTGTAACTCGTATGCATCTCCTTGATGCCAGTGAAAACCTTTTTAAAAAAAAGGAATGTCAGATTCATAGATTTAACCACCAACTTTATTTGGGTCGACCAGTTTGTAACTTCTATGTTGGAGTATTTAGTTTTGTATTCTTTTTGCCTCTTATGCAGGTATATTTACCATCATCTGTTAGGTCATGAAGTTGAGATGCAGATGGTCCGGAATACGCTTCCACGTCGTTTTGGTGCTCCTGGTCTTCCGGAGCTTAATGCATCTCAGGTTGAGTGCTCCATCTGTTAGTTCATCATATTTTTTTTATCTTTGATATTGACCATGCTCCCAATTATTTTTAGGGATACCTTATTGAACTGGATATTTTTTGACAGTGAGAATTGTTATACTTCTAGTTGTCTTATTTTGACATGTTCATATTCTTAGGTTTTTGCTGTAAAAAGTGTTCTTCAAAAGCCCATCAGTTTAATTCAAGGCCCACCTGGAACTGGAAAAACTGTCACCTCTGCCGCCATTGTGTATCATATGGCGAAACAAGGCCAAGGACAGGTAACTTTGATGTCCTTTTTCCCTATTTTTGTTCTCGATGTTAGTCGCTTGATTTACTGGCTATTTTTAGTTGTTGTTAACTATTTTTTCACCAGGTTTTGGTCTGTGCCCCCAGTAACGTGGCTGTGGATCAATTAGCTGAGAAGATAAGTGCCACCGGTCTGAAGGTGAGGCACCAGCTATTTCTTTATCTCCTTCCCATTCCCAATATGAGTGGGAAAAAAGCTCCATGAAGACATCTTGAACTGGCTAAGAAGCTCAATCACTATTTTAGCGGTCAATCCACATTTATGGAAATATCTAGTGGAAGCATCTGGCAGAATGTCCCCTTTTATGGTGATGAGCTGAAAAACGAGTTCTTTATATCCCCAGAAGGATTGAGTATGTCAGTAAACTGAAGGTTAAAAATGAATCTCCTATATCCTTCCCAATTGACCTTGTCCCACCCAGGCACACAAACTGAAGGAGAAGGAGAAGGAGAAGGAGAAGGAGATAGGAGTCTAGAAGTATTGGAAATATAAGACATAAGAAATATAATAGAAGTGAATAAAAAATTCCATCATTATCTTTTTCTTTAATTTGTGAGATTTTAGGTCCCCCCTCATTTCATTTTCTTTTTCCCAGGTGGTCAGGCTCTGTGCCAAGTCAAGGGAAGCTGTCAGTTCTCCTGTCGAGCATTTAACCCTTCACTATCAGGTTACTTTTTAATTTTTATCCTCAAATGTTTATATATCGTTCTCTTTTTAATGTCATCTTTTGAACTTTTGTCTATACAGGTTCGTCATCTTGACACGTCTGAGAAGAGTGAACTTCATAAGTTACAGCAACTGAAAGATGAACAAGGTTGGTGTTGCAGTCTTTGGCCACACTTGTATAGGGATTTAGCATTTACCTGGGGATATTTTTGGAGTTGTCCTCTGTTTTTTCCTTTCTATTTCTTATTTAATATCCTTTATTAGAGCATTCTAAAGGGCGGGTCACAGACGGATTTCTCGTTTATCAAAAAAAAAAATGTGTGCACATGATTCTCAGTCATTTGATTTAATGGACTTTCAGGAGAGCTTTCCAGTAGTGATGAGAAGAAATATAAAGCTCTGAAGCGGGCAACAGAGAGGGAAATAGCTCAGAGTGCTGATGTCATTTGTTGCACATGCGTTGGTGCTGGAGATCCTAGATTGGCTAATTTCAGATTCCGCCAGGTTGGTTTGCCTTATTACACAAAATTAAATTTTTTGTTAACTATTTTAGCGTTTCTGTTTTTTATGTTCTTGTGTACTCATTCATGCTGGTTTTAACATTTCTGTTTAACCTCTTTGTAGGTGCTCATTGATGAATCCACTCAGGCTACTGAGCCTGAATGTCTCATTCCTTTGGTTCTTGGTGCAAAGCAGGTCATTATTGCAATTAATGTCTTCATTCATAAAAAGATGTCATACTGAAATGTAGTACGATGTTGGATTCTTACTCTGAGTTTTGTGCTAGGCTGTTCTTGTCGGTGATCATTGCCAGCTTGGACCTGTCATTATGTGCAAGAAAGCGGCTCGTGCTGGGCTGGCTCAATCTCTCTTTGAACGCCTTGTGTTTCTAGGCGTGAAACCAATTAGGTTACAGGTGATTATCTGAGTCTGTTGGATGTGTTAACATGTCCATCCAGGGTGTTAGGGGCTGAAGTGAAATTTTAAGATTCTCTTTTTCCAGTTATTCTCTCGTTTCTCATATAGTTGCCATATCGATTGAAGGGCTCCTTCGTCATCTATGTTGATTTGAGGAGTTTTCTTTCTCTTTTGGGTGGTGGTGGTTGGATGAAGATGTTCATGTCATTTTATATTGTGTTTGCCAATCTGCCACTTGCCATCCCCCTAATATGCTAGTTTTAAGGTTTTATGTTTTTTCTATGCTTCACACAGCATTATGTTATTTGGATATCTAGTTTTTCAATATCTAGTAATACTTGTGTGTCTGACCTGTTCTGAGTTTCTTTACCTCTTATTTTAGCTGCTTTGGTTTTCTGTCTTTCTGTTTCCTTGAACTTTTGGTGTTGCTTGCTCACTTACTCTTTCAGAGTACTGTTTACCTTTATTTAGCTATTAAATTTTGAAGTGTCAGACTTCTTATTTTTCCATTACTAATGTTGATTCTGTTGTCTATTTTGCTTGCAATTCCAGGTACAATACCGTATGCACCCTGCATTGTCTGAGTTCCCATCAAATAGCTTTTATGAAGGTACACTTCAAAATGGTGTAACAGTCAATGAAAGACTATCATCAGGAATTGATTTTCCTTGGCCTGTGCCCAACCGTCCCATGTTCTTCTATGTTCAGGTACTATCCGATTTGTTTAGCTGATTCATCTTCAGTTCTTCTTGTCTGAGTCACGGAAAATTCTGTGATTTCTTTTTTTGGGTCACCTGGATGTTACTACGATGGTTATGGAAATATTAATGATTATTTCTCGGAAGGTCTCTTGGTGCTTCTTTGGTATTGTTTGAGGACTTTTTTCCTGTTATGACTGATATTTTTAAACTTGAATACTTGGTAATGTATCTGTAGATGGGACAAGAGGAGATCAGTGCTAGTGGCACTTCCTATCTGAATAGAACTGAAGCTGCAAATGTGGAGAAGATTGTGACTACATTTCTGAAGAGTGGGGTAGTCCCTAGTCAGGTATTCTTATTTGCATCCTTAAGGTTGAACACCTTCATTTGGTGGTAAGAATGTAATTATTATATATTCACAGATTGGGGTCATAACACCATATGAGGGTCAACGGGCATATATTGTGAATTATATGGCAAGAAATGGTTCCCTAAGACAACAACTCTACAAGGAAATCGAGGTAAGCAGTTAATACATCGGCATTATAGTTTTCTTGGATTATTAGTACTTATTTTGAGTATTTGCTTATGTTCAGGTTGCAAGTGTAGATTCATTTCAAGGGAGGGAGAAGGATTATATTATTTTGTCGTGTGTCAGGAGTAATGAACATCAGGTTGGCTTTATCCATTGATTTTCTCTTGTTTGATGCTCAGTTGTTTAAGTTTTAAATATTTAGATTTGTTTTGATCTGTTATCAATTTTTGTATCCTCTGAACCACAACTCCTTTCCTCTTTTCCCTCCTCTGGGGTCTTTGTTTGCAAAAGTTCCATTTCCCTTTTATCTCGGAGTTCAGGAGGTAGGGGAACATTTTGTTAGCGTTGATATATGTTTTTATGAGTACTTGCTTGCTTAATATATTAAGTCAAGGTGGATCTGCGTCTCTCTTGATGCATATGCTTTAATCTATTCCACCATGTCCCATCTGTTCACGATTAAACCATAAGTTTTGACTTTTTTTAATTTCTCTTTTCTTTTAGGGCATTGGGTTCCTTAATGATCCACGCAGGCTTAATGTTGCTCTTACCCGTGCTCGTTATGGTATTGTTATCCTGGGAAATCCTAAAGTCTTGAGCAAACAGCCTCTGTGGAATGGTTTGTTAACACACTACAAGGTAATATCTTCAAAATGTTCTCCTTTGGTAATACTACTTAAGCATTATGTCATGTTTTCTCTGCTGTTCGAAGTAGTCATGACCTGGTAAGTTTGACCTAACATTAGATGGTTAGTCTTTTGGGCTAATATATCTTGTTGTTATTATTTGCATAATTGGGGATGTATAAAGTGTAGATGTCAGTAGGTGTTTGATGCTTTTGAGATGTTCATACTTTAATGCATTTTTCTTGCAGGAGCACGAGTGCTTGGTAGAAGGTCCTCTCAATAACTTAAAGCAGAGCATGGTTCAATTTCAGAAGCCCAAAAAGGTACTGATGGTGGTTAAATACTCTACCAAAGTTACATGTCTGCTCGTGCATGATTATGCATCAGTATTGAGGTGTCTTTTTGTGTCATGGGTTTGCAGATCTACAATGAGCGCAGACTCTTCTTTGGTGGTGGACCTGGAGCAGTTCAAGGTGACAGTTTCGGATCTGCTTCAGGCCCCAGTGCTGACAGGAGAAATAGTCGTCCTAGGGGTATGGTGAACTTGAACTTCCCCCAACTGGCTGTGAATTGTTTGTTTGAATGTTGTATGGCACTTAGGATTCCTGTGTTGGAATATGTTTCTGTTTCATCTGATTATTTGTCAGGAACCCTGCTTTTGCTGTTCTTCGTATTGTAGAGTTCTTCTCAAAATGGTTTTGGAGAAACTAGGAAGAAGCGAAGAAGCATTTTTATTATTATTAGAATCTCAAGTATATTTATATATGTATTTGTGTGCTTTCCTAAGGATATTTTTTAAAATTTTTGGTAGGTTCTTATATGGCACCTGGGGTACCCAATGGTACTCAGAAACCCGGTGTTCATCCTGCTGGTTATCCGATGCCTCGGGTTCCCTTTCCCCCTTACCACGGAGGCCCTCCACAACCATATGCAATTCCTACTCGTGGTGCTGTCCATGGGCCTGTTGGAGCTGTTCCTCATGTTCCACAGCCAGGTAGCCGGGGTTTTGGGGCTGGACGTGGCAACGCCAATGCCCCAATTGGTAGTCATCTCCCTCACCATCAAGGCTCCCAGCAGCCGGTCGGAAGTATTGGATCTAACTTCAACTTTCCTGCATTAGATAATCCAAACAGTCAGCCTTCCATTGGAGGACCTTTATCTCAACCTGGATATGCTTCTAATGTCAGTAAATTTTCAGTTTGTTTATTTGATGAAATAGCAAGTGATTTGGTGTAAGCATTTTTTCTTTTTTGAATTATAGATGGCTATCCAGGGACCAGGCCAGTCATTCCGGGATGGACTTTCTATGGGTAGCATGTCACAGGTGATTGATTCTGGACATCAAAATTGATATGTTAATTTGTTTTCTCTATCATATTTACCTTGAATTTT
This sequence comes from Solanum piurae, assembly GCA_029582685.1. Classification (NCBI taxonomy): domain Eukaryota; kingdom Viridiplantae; phylum Streptophyta; class Magnoliopsida; order Solanales; family Solanaceae; genus Solanum; species Solanum piurae. The sequence goes on along the minus strand of JAJOOO010000536.1, from coordinate 35,285 downwards.
TTAATCAGGATTTTGTGGGAGATGATTTCAAGAGCCAGGGGTCTCATGTTCCATATAATGTTGCTGACTTCTCTACACAGGTGCCTGTCCTTTACACCTCTAGTAATTTGTTAATTGCGCCTGCCATCACTACCTTAATTTATGCATAATTATGTAGGATAACGTTTCTTTTTTATATTAACTGGCCTTTGTTGTACTGGTATTTAGGCTTCTCAAGGCGCATATGCTGTTGATTATGTAACTCAAGGAGCACAGGCTGGGTTTCCAGGGAACTTTTTAAACCAGAATTCTCAATCTGGATACTCCCGTTTTGGTTCAGGAAATGAATTCATGTCTCAGGTTAATTTAAATTCCACTTCTTTGTGCCCTCATCTCACTCTTTTAGGCCTGGAGGATATGATTTTGAATATGAGAGTCTAGTCTCGAAGTCATGCAGTTCATCATACATGATGGGCTGATCTGTAGACACTTCTGACTGGGTGGCTTGGTGGATGAGCTATGTGAAGTCGCCTATGATCTCTTTTCTCCATCTTCCAGTTCGCTTTTGGTCCTCTGCTTATCGAACTTCTGATATCTGTGCAGGACTATATGTCTCATGGTTCGCAAGGTCTATTTACGCAAGCTGGATATAATGATCCATCACAAGATGATGGTTCACAGAATCATTTTGGCATGTCCAATGTTAATTCACTTCAGTCTCAGGTTAATTTATTATTTAGTTCTGCCTGAAAGTTTTCTAAATTCTTCAATGTGATCAATATATGAAATAAGCATCAGGCGAAGTCCACCAGATTGAGAAGGTGATTCTTCACCAGGATATAGTTCGGCGGACTTTGCTTATTGCAAAATATTCTCTTCTTGCTATTTGTTCATTTCACCAAGTCTCATTGTGACTTGGATGATTCAGTTTTTCCTTGGAATGGTGATTGAATTTGTTTCCTTTCTTTCCAGAGTTTACTCAATCCAATTTACTCCCAGCCATTTGGGCACTACAATACACAACCATTGAACTTGCAAAGTTCCCAGCCTCAACAGCAGCAAGGGCCACAAGGCCAGGGCTTCCAAAATCAGAAACTCCATTACAATAGTTGAAGACCGCATGGTTGTTATATGATGATTGATGGGTTATAGTTTTGCATCCAGCAATTTGGTTTGTGCTGTGACCGTCTTATCTGACCTTAAGATGAGGTAAAAGAGTTTGCCAATAATTCAGGTCAGGTGATGACATATTCCTTGCCAATAATCTTGAATGTCGAGTCAGAGGGCTGACATGGTGGAAGTCTTCTTCTCTGGTCAAGGTAACCAAGTGCAGGACATCCGGTGCTGAGAAAGAACAAATAACCCATGTTATCTTCGTGAAGTGTAGCGTACTGTTTGAAAAGAAGGTATACTGTTTCTCCATGAGAGAAAGGTTACATGGCGTGGTATTGGGTCGGAAGGGTGGGTTATTCAGGACACGGAGGTTGTTACTTGCGCATTGTAAGGAGTACATCATTGTTTGAAGCTGCGACCATATCTTTTTTGTACAGTGTCCAGGCAAAATCCAGTTAACCCTTTCAGCTCTTCCTGACATGTAATTATACTCTTCAGTTATTAGTATTACGGGGATGATGATGATAGATGTGTTTGTTATTGCAGCACTTTTAAGTTATTGGGTATATAAACATGCAGGTAATGATCTCTTCTATTTTTATTGGGTTGCTTGTAATCCCAGTATCATTTTTGTGGATGTCTTACGAAGCGTTTTGCTTGTCAATGATGAAAGAATTTACCATAAATTAGCACTGCATTCGTTCTTTTACCCGTCTCCCTTTTATTTCTACCTTTGAACAGCATATAGATCGTATGATATATCACCTTTCAAGTTAGAAAAAGCTGTTGTGGAAGTGAGAAGAGTTATACTTTTTCCGGTGCATCGGTGATCTGGCTGGATCAGCGCTGCTTTATGATTGCATATCCCTTTGTTGAAGACATCCGAAATTTTATGTTTACAATGCTAGTTCCACATTTTTTTTAATCTGGAGGGTCCTTTGAAAATAATAGGTGAGGTAGGATTAAGGTTGTTTGCACATTCTATCCTCTTCAGACTTTATTTGTTGGATTGGATGGCGGTTACATTGGGTATGTTGTTGTAATGCCAGTTCAACATAAAATGTTGCCCAAGTTTTATAATATGGCATAATACATAAGCGTGGACTCTAGTCCAGGTTTTATCACAAGACATAGTAAGCAAAAACACACTTTAATTTTGAGATTACACAAACTTCAAAATAAATTATTTATATTTATGTAAATTATATTTTTAAAACCTTAAATAATTGTATGTATGAATGCATAATTAAAATAAAGAAGTTTGATTCTTGGAATTCAAATTATGTGGAGTAATAATATATATCAACATTGATTACACATCAACGACTGCAACCTGTTATGATTTGGTATCTGGTTTGAAAGTGAGTTATACATGTATTAAATCTGGCATAAGTAATATCATGTTTGTTGGCTAGTTAGAAAGGTAAATTATTCATGAATAACTAATATCTGTATAAAATATGAGCTAGAAATCTGCGTAAAACAAAGATAATATATTTATATTAATATAAGCAAAACATTAACAACCAATCAGAATGGCGCAGCGGAAGTGTGGTGGGCCCATAACCCACAGGTCGCAGGATCGAAATCTGGCTCTGATAAGATAATTTAGAGGCAAAGTTTTCCCATCCGCTCTTTTTTTTTTAATTAATATTTTCGCGCTCATAAAAAGTTCAAATCCTAAAGCCGCTGCCTATTGTTCAACAACACATCGGTCTTTTCTGATTTGCATGTGTTCGGAGTTTAGTAAACAAGGATTGGTTGTGGAAGCTAAGAGGCAAGTGTTCGTATACGAGTCTTCACTCTTCATGTCGTATCATTTAAATTCATTATAGTCTAACAAAGACTTTTCATACTAGTACATCGAATTTTATCATATTTACATTAAACTATGGTTTAATGTATAAATGTTATGTATTCTATTACATGTATTTCTCCTATTTAATCATGATTAATGAATATTTTGTTACCTTACTATATCCCTTAATTCTGATTAACTTAAGTATTACTAATTTGATCAATTTAAACATCGGATTGATCAACACGTCTTTTGATAAGTTCGTAAAATTTTTGAATCAACAAAAAAAAATATGCTTTAAGGAATTTTCGATACACGAGTTATGAGTGTGTGATCGCTTCAACTAAAAAGTTAAAGAAACTAAAGAAATTAAAATTAAGCTGGTTAAATTATAACTCACTTTTTAGTCCACTTTTGTTCACGTAACTATTGACTCATTTAAATTCAATCCAACTCGTTGATCTGACCGTAATTTTTTACCAATGGTGGAAAACTTAAGGGCAAAGAAAAGGAATTAGTGTTGATTAGAGAGGTAGCTAGGGTTGATGTGGGGGACAAAGGTTGTGGGTAGAAATAGGAGATCATGAAATTGACTAGCTCATTTATTAATTATGTTGGTTGAGGTGGGAGAGGGATTTGTTTGTTTGTTGGTTTGAATTTTTGAAAATGGACTTTCAATTGAGACCCCTACCATTTCATACCTATCTCGTTTCAACTTTAAATTTATTGTTTTAACCTTATTGAAAAGTTGTTATATCATATACAAATTATATGATTAAATGTTAAGATGAAAGGGTATGGTGGAGTGGTTATGAAGTGGATCGAGAATTGTTAGGTTTTGTGTTCATTTTGAATTCTAACATAGATAAAAAAAATGTGAGGTGATTTTTCCAGATATGCCCAAGTTTTGATGAGCAGAGTTATTTAATATCTATGTTTGTTGAAAATAACATGATCGATGAACTTAATTGAGATGTGTTTAAACTGATCCGAACCCACCATCACTAAAATATAAATATATGTTTGTTGAGGTGGTAGAGGGATTTTGCTTGTTTGTTTGAATTTTTAAAGATAGATTATGGATGGAGACCCAACCATTTCATACCTATCTCGTTTCAACTTTAAATTTATTGTTTTAACCTTATTGAAAAGTTCTTATATCATATACAAATTATATGATTAAATGTTAAGATGAAAGGGTACGGTGTAGTGATCAATGGATGGATTATTAGGTTTTGCCTTCAATCTAAATCCCAACATAGATAGAAGAAACGTTTGGTGTTTCTTCAGATCTGTCAAACCTTTGATAAGCAGAGTTATTCAGTACCTACGTCGGTTGGAGATAACATGCTTGATGAATTTAGTCGAGATACACTCAAACTAGTCCAAATCCACTATCACTAAAATATAAATATATGTTACGACATGTTAAAATTTCTACTATATTATTGTCCATATATGTATAAATTTTGTGAAATGATAAGGGGATTCAAGATTTGAAGTTTATAGGTTCTAAATTCTAGATTATTTTTAAGTTATCAAGGTTTAAATCAATAATTTATATTACTACAACAAAAAATACATTTAGTGGCACTAATTTTTTTTTAAGCGTAATTGAGTTAATGTCATTGATTCAAAGTTGTTAAAGCCTTTAGCAACACTTATATAAAAAATTGATTATAAATATCTATATAATTTTTTAAAAATAAATACAAAATTTAGACCGAAGTATATAGTATCAAACTCATATGACGATTAATCAATGAGTTTAAACGGTGCATACTAACTTTACTTTATTAGCTCTTAATAATAATAACTACGCTTCAATCTCTTGAACAAGTTGGATCGTTATATAAAAATTGGCTATTTATATTGCTTAATTTAGTCTAACAATAACAACACCTTAATCTAACATTGCACAAAATAAACAGAAAATTTTAGAAGATTCATTTCATATGTACATATACTACTTTAAAATCCAATAAATGTAAATAACGTCTAGAATTCAAAACTCATGAAGTTTCAATTCTAAACTCGCTTGGGGGAGATAAACCAATAGATTTGGGATGAGACGGATAATTCATAATTTTCGAGTTTGAATTATGAGTATAAAAAGAATTAGAGCAATTTTCTCTTAAATGAGTCTTATGCAACATAAATACAGATTAGTCAGAACCTCAATACGAAAACAGAATATAGCGTAAAAAAGGAGAAAAAGAAATTTAAATTATTATTTGTTTTGGCACCATTAAAAAAGTTGTGGATCTTTGCCTGCCTAAAGTAGTACTAGTAGATTATATATAGTGCCAATACACACACACACATTAATTCAATGAAAATGGACAGCCAATTTTTGCTTGATTATTTCTCCCCACTTCTCTTATAGCTTTAATCAATCACCTTTTGTCATTCTTGATGGTCCCCATGATGAAAAAAAAAATAGATTTTTTTTGGAATATTACAATATATATTCCCTTGATTATGAGTAAATTTTGATGTTGATCATTTTGATATTTTACTAAAAATGTTTAATCATAAATTAGTTTAAAATATGTTACTCTTTTTTATAGTCATTTCACACTTAAAAATCATTTTGGTTGATTTGATGATTTTTTTTTTATATTTATATTAAAAAAAAAGGGGACTTTGGGGTGAGTCTAATTAGCCATCACTTTCAAGTCTGAGCTCTACTCAATCAACTTCATAACTTTACTTAGCTTTTAACATTGCAAAAGGATAACCTTTCACTATCTCGTTTCGCCCGTGAACTGATCACTTAAATCACCTTCCATCAATAAATACTCTCAAGGCATCGACCGTATACGGTACCTTAACATATAAATATACAAAGGTAATCTTACAACATAATATTTTAATAAATAATTGATCATTTAAGCAATGAACTTCAAAAACAATAATATAATCAATGTAATATGATAAATGGAGTTTAGAGAATAAGATATATGTACGTAAATTCACTCCTATCTTTATGTAATAAAAAAATTATTTCCAGTAGATCCTTAGAACCTCAAGTATCAACCTATGTCAATTACGTGTGAAAAAGGACAAAATGGCCAAGGATAATTCATACTATTTTTAATAATATATATTATTACTAATAATGTCAACTTGTTTGTTTTATAAACTAATTAATCCTTTGTTATTTATTGAAGCTCACAACATTATTAGTCACTTGCCGGCCTAAAAAAGGATGAGAATATAGACAATACATAAATCTGGACCATCATTTAAAGCCTGGATTTGTGGGGAATTCTTCTGACTCTTTCTTAGGCAGGGGGACTTGGTGGCCAACTGCTTGTATATCGATTGAAAAGATATAACTATAAATATTATCAGCGGTTCTTCCTTCGTATTTTATTTATCTATAAGAATTGTTTGATTCACGTCCATTTTTAATAGAACTGGACTAAGTTCAGATAGATCTCTATCTCATTTCATGACGTATGCATCACATTGAAAATTGACTTGTCAGATCAACCATTTAGATAGAAAGTTTTTTGTATTTCATTTTATTGGCAATTAAAATAGATCTTAAAGGCTTGTACGATGCTCCAGATCAAAGAAATTTTAAAATAAATTGAAAATAATATCAATAAATTGTGTAGACTAGATTATGAATTACAAAAGCAAACCTCTCAAGTTGTGACCACAATGAATTATACATATTTGAAAGGGTGATAATGGTATTGTTGTGTAATTAGAATTTTCATTAAAAGAATTTAAAAAGTGAAATATATATATAAAAGGTTGAAGCATGAATTTTGTCAATTTTCTTATTTTTCTTCTCATCAAGTGATTTTCAACGTCTTTCTTTAATGAAGTAAATAAAAATCAAAATATAATTAAGGGTAAAATAAAATTCTCAAAAACGCTCGAGTTAAGCAAAGAAAGAGGGATGAAGAAAGTCGAAGTGCCTCTTTAGGATAATAAATACAATGTCGAAGTTTAACTATTACACGCACCATAATACTAGAATAAGTTAGACCTTACTTATGGCCTATGGGTGTGACACTTAAAAAAATTCAAGGATAAGTCATTCGTTCTTTTTTCAATATTTTTCTTCGATCAACAAAATTTCACATGCATATAATATATACACATAAAGATATTTTCTTATAATTTTATATAATATAATTTTTCAACAGAAAGGTGTCCGTTGACACTCCATGGATATACAATTTCCCCTATTGCTGCGTGGCAAAATAAAAAAGCTTAGCTAATAAGTAACATTTAATATTTGATATATATTATTAAAAGTAATTTTCAGACTTGTATATATTACTATTATTTTTTATATGCATAAAATAATTTTTCGACAAGATGATATGTCTATGTAGCTACACCAATTGAGAAGATTTTTTAAATTTTTTATTTTGAGGGTTTAAATTATTTTTTTGTTGTGGGGACTGCTGAGGTTCTTAATTTGCAGCAGGAAACCTCTGATTTTGTGCAGCATAATACAAAGAAGACCCACCCTTCATTATGACAGCGGTTCCGGAAAGACAGATCCACTCATTCACAAATCTTCTACCCACTCCATATGTAATAATAATAATGAATTCAGAATTTAGATGTTATATATATATATATTCTTCTATTTTCACTAGAGAAAATATGAAAAGGTACATATAGTAACATTAATTTGATTCATAAATTATTTAACTACCCCTGAAATTTTCATTAAATTATTTCTATTTGTACCTCTATTTCATAATCGTCTGGGTGAATGTAGTGTATATATCACGGATTCATTTATAATAAATCAAATTAATGCTATATATATATATATACACACACTTATGATTCAGATTATCGTTATAAAATTTTCATTCAAGATCATTGCAGTTTCTTTTTGGATTGTTGTAGGACGATCGTTTATAAGTGGTAGGGTAGGTATTTGGCGGTACCATTTTGTGGCCGATAATCATGTGTAGCCGTAGGTTGGATTAAGATGCGTGAAACTCATCTCTATCTCATATGGGCGTTGAGATCATAACCTGATTTAATTAGAACCTCTAATTAAAGATACCAATAAATATTCCACTATCATAATTTTTGGTGTAATTAAAAGTATTTAATTACCCTCCTATCATAATTTTTGGTGTAATTAAAAGTATTTAATTACCCTCCTATCATAATTTTTGGTGTAATTATCTATCCACTTACACTACAATACATAGCACACCTAGAAAGCAATTGCAAAGTCATTCTAGGTGTAGTTTGATTTGAAGTATTGATTGATTAATAAGTGAAGCTTATCAATACCAATAAATATTCCACTATCTAACTTGTCAAACACATCACATAAATTCATGAAACTTTTAACTAGCTTAAGTAGAACATTATTAGCTTTTTTTTTCTTTTGCTTTTAACAACAACAATGTAGTTTTATAAGAATTATTTGAAAAGAATCGTGTGTACGTAAATTTTATCTCTATCTGAAAAAAATTGAGAGATTGTTTACAAAAGTTTTTCTGCCCAAGAAAAATATAATAATTCAAGTATGAAAATAAAATATAATAGTGAAGAAGTCATGATGAAAATAATAAAGAAAAAAATAATAACAATAACAAATAATACGATAACTGAAGCGAAAAAAAAGTCATGTATCTTTTGCTTTCAACAACAACACAATAACAACAATATACACATGAGTGTAATTTCACAAGTGATTTATGAAAAAGGTGTTGTGTACGCAAATCTTATCTCTACCTTCTGAGGATGGAGAGGTAATTTACGAAAGATCCTACTCAAGAAAAACACAAACAAATTAAATCAGGTATGAAAAAGAAATACAGTAGTTAAGAAACCATATTAAAATTAATACAAAAAATAGCAGACACAATAAATAATATGATAATCAAGACAAAAAATAAATAATATAATCACAACAAATAATACGATAACCGAGAAAACAAAAACATGTTACTTTCTACTTTCATCATTATAATTAATTTTTAGATAAGAACATGGTTGTTGCACCACTTCCATTTATTCTTTTGATTTTTCAATCAAAAGATAGCCATATTTTTCTTTGATTGCTTCTCCTTAATTTGATGGATCTTGTAACAAATTATCTGTTTAATTAACAGGCCTCCTTTCTCTTTTTCTGCTCACTAAAAATCTTTAAGCACCATTAGCTAAATGTTGTTGTTATTACGTTAATCCATTTTAATTTATGTGAAATTGAATAAATACGAAATTAAAAGAAAATAAGAATTTTAAAACATGTGATCTTAAACTCTTAATCAAATGTGTGTGTTATAATGTTTGTGTGACTATAAAACTTTTATAACATATGATCTTGATTCATACTATTTAATTTGTGTGGATGTAAACACTTCTAATTAAGGATAAAATTAATTAAAAAGCTTAAGTTAATTATCTCCAAAGTTGAAAAAAGGTTGAAAATGAGAGGATATAAGTTCCTCTCACTTGTAAATTAAATAAAAGTCTGTAAATTTCGTCGTTAATCTATTATCGTTCGAAACAAAAGAAATCTTTTTAAAATCTATCACAAATCTGTCACTAAATAAAATTAACGATCATTTTTTTAATTTATATTATAAAATTTATCTATCGTTAATTTCTATTCTTAGGTTTGATTTGAGATGTGCTTTTGGTGCAAAGAAAGGCATAGGTACTATAGTGGGTAGGTTAGGAAGAGGACGGTGCTATTTGTCAATTAGAAACTAATTAAACCAAATAATACAAAGTCCAAAAGTGATAATTAGTTGTTGGAAGACTAGTTAGGGTTGCGATCGAATGGATAGTATGTCTCTATTTTTAATTAGAGGTATCAAATTTGAATATCAGAAATACAAAACATCCTAGTAGGACGTTATAAATATTTGACATTTTGCCCGAGGAAAAAGGCCCCGTCTAATATATACCAAATCGATGATTTGGACAACACGCCTCAATTTTCTTTTTTCAAGTATACAAACCACAAAAATAAAAGTAGTAAGATTGATTTTCATAATAATAAATAATTAAAAAGAAGTTGTAAAAACTATTGAATTCAGAACAAATATCTTCTAGAACGTCGACCAATTAATTCAATAAAATGGGAATTAGCTAGCACTCGATTTCATTGAAAACACTTCTTCCTTTAATAAGACTTATGTAGTGCAAATTCAATAAATTGTCAGGATCACAAAACGAATATTGAATATTATGTGAAAATATTTTTAAAAAAAATATTAAATGAAGGACCACATAATTTATTTATTTTTAAAGTGCTACATTTGTATGACAACCAACATGTTTTGAACTAATTGATTTTGCAATGATATAAATGACAAATGAAATATGAATATGCCCTACTTGCTTTAAAATGGATGGAAAATTTTGACGTGCATGCAATTGATGTTTGAAAATTAGACAAAATTTAAAGGTAAGTTTATAAACATTATCAAGAAAGATTGGTGTTAGATTGATTTGGTCTAAAGTGTGAACACTTGTTTAAGTTAATTATAATGTTAGGAATTAATTGTCTAAATTGTCAATTTGTTTGGCCTGGTTGAGAATCTTCAAAAATCTAGAAACATCATTTTCATCCTAATATACTTCCATTTTTTTTAGAACATAGAGGAAAATTCTCAATTGCAATTCTTTAGATGTGCATGAGGTAAATTAGTTTCTGTATAGTAACTCACAAGTTACATAGAAAGTGTAATTTATATTAAACAAATTTGATGTGAGGAACTCGATTAAAAAGTATCCGCAACGGCTATTCTTTAGATGTGCATTAGATAAATTTGTTTTTATGTAGTAACTCACAAATTATATAGAAAATGTAAATTGTACTAAACAAATCTGATGCGAGGAACTCAATTAAAAAGAATCCGCAACTTCATTTCTTTAGATGTGCATAAGATACATTCGTTTTTATGTAGTAACTTACAAATTACATAGAAAATGTAAATTATACTAAACAAATATGATATGAGTAACTCGATTAAAAAGAATCCTCAACCACTATTCTAGATGTGCATCAGATAAATTTATTTTTATATAGTAACTCACAAATTATATAGAAAATATAAATTATACTAAACAAATCTGATATGAGGAACTCGATTAAAAAGAATCTGCAACTACTATTCTTTAGATGTGCATCAAATAAATTTATTTTTATAAAATAACTCACAAGTTATATAGAAAATAAAAATTATACTAAACAATCTGATGTGAGGAGCTCGATTAAAAAGACATACACTCCCAATTTAGGTACTAAAAAGTTTGATATATCATATACACTCCCAATTCAGGTACTTATATTCACAATAAGGAAAAAAATATTTTTTATTATTATTAATTTAGTCGGTATTCAGATTATAATTAATATATAATCATTATACTCAATAAGCATACTTATTACTTATTTATATACCTTTGTTATACGTCAAGTATTCGTCAGTAAGGACTATAAACTATTACGATTAAACAGGTGAAACTTTTTAAGTCGACTAATTATAAGTATTAAGACCTCTTTAATTTAAGGCTATAAAATTTATAACTCTTTTTTTTAGTTCTTAAACTTTGTGTTGAAATCACATTAAGACATATTTAAGTTAAAATTATTTTTCCTATATATCCTATACTTAATATTATATGCTCTTACTTCTTTTTTTTTGTACTTGTTATTAAAGGTTTTTGGTTTAATAGATGTAATACAGAAATTGCAGCAATACATGTGGAAGATGATTATGAGGAGTGTCTTGCTGATTAGTTTGTCACGTGACTTAATTATTTTTTTTACTTGTATCGAGATTCGATTAAATTTGGATTCGCATAAAGCATGACTATTTTTGGGGAGCGATGCTTCCAAACATGATTTTTTTTTCATTCACAGAAACTCTAACTCGAGACTTCTTATTAAGAATGATGGAATTTCGAATCATCCCACCAAGGCCATGACATAATTGGTTAAACCAAGATAATATTCCATAGTGCAATTTTTTTTTTTTAAAAAAAATGGTTCAAAATGTAATTCATTAGATCCACGTGAACCTTCATCATCATCCATAAAATATTGTGGGGATGTGGTGAGATTTGACCAAGAGTATATTTTGGTTTTTAAAGGATTGATTTCTAAATTACTATTTTTAGAATAGTTAAAAAATTTAATCCTCAATTAGTAAAAATAATAAAAATTAATCCTTATCATATATCACTAAATATATTTAATTTTGAATTTAAAATTATTTACACATATTAGGAGTAATTTTTAATACAAATACATGATCAGAGGTCAAAACTATTAATTTTTATCGTCTTATTAGCAGAATTGTAGCTATCCCCTTGTAAAGGCCAATTCTGAACGCAACAAATCTAAGAAAATTTAAATTCAAAGCAGAATTGTAGCTATGCCCCTGGGAAAGGCCAATTTTGAACGCAACAAATCTAAGAACATTTAAATTCAAATTCTGAATCTGACTCAACGAACCAAAGAACCAAAATTTGGGGCTACCCCTCTCTTTCTCTCTTTGGACTGATTCCCTTCAATCACATATCTCTCTCCCTTTGAAATTAAAAAAAAGAAGAAGGTGTTTTATAGACCTTAAAGTAAAGATACATTTTTTTCCACTTTAAACTCTCTCTCTCTCTCTCTCTCAAAATTCAAAATTTTCTTACTTCTCATTCATTCTTGTCACTAAATCTTTCATATATATTTTTTTTTCAAAAATAATCGAGAAATTTCTAAAGTTCAGTAACACACGATTTGAAATTATTTTTTAATTTTGAAGGGTCATTGAAGAATCCACAAATGGTTTATTATGGCATCTTCTTCTCTTTCATGTTGTTTATGTCTTAGCCTTTATTGTTAACCTTTTCTCCTTTCTCTTTCTATCCTCATTTCCTCCACCAATCACACTTCTCTATTGCAATTCTTATAAACTTTTCGAATTCTAACTATATATGTGAGTCACTTTTGCAACAAGAGATATATCAACTTTAAATTATAAAGTTTGCGAGGTTGAAGAGTATATTAGGCTCACCAATCACACTTCTCTATTGCAATTCTTATAAACTTTGCGAGTTTGAGGAGTATATCTGAGCTATTTTTTTAACGAGGGATATACCAGCTCAAAATCACAAAGTTGAGGGGTATATCATATTGTTTTCCCTTTGTTAATTCATTCAAAGATGGCAGTTCAAGCTCAATACCCATCAAATGTTCTCTTTCTAAATAGAAGTGTACAAGAAGGAAAGAGCCAAATTGGTAACAATTATTCATCATTAGTACAAGTACAAACTCAACAACAACAACAACAAAGTGGAGTTTTTGGTGAAGAATCATTTCTTGATCCTACACAAATGCTATTCAATCCTGGAGGTAAAAAAAAATTAGATTACTCTCTTTTTCGCGCATTATAAGCACACAATTTAGGTATATCAACGATCCAACTAATCTGAATTTGGTTAATTACTTTCTAGATTTTTTCGTGGAAGATAGAATTGCACACAAAATTCCAATGTCACATTGAATAGTCAGATTAATCTGGATTCACGTCAGATATGACCTATTAAAAAGGATTTTTTTCTTATTTTCAGGCTCGAACTCAAGACTAGTTGATTGATTGATTGATAGATAGATTGATTCAATACAAAAGGAACTGATGTAATCTCTGTTTTTTTCTTTGTTTGTTGCAATGGCAGTTGAGGCGAATTCGCGAAAAAGAAGAAGAGAGCATACCTTAGCTACTACAACAACAACAGAGACGAGGAATCCATTAATGTCGATCCAATCTCAACATCAACTTATCAATCTTACTCAACTTCACAACAACAATTCCTCGCAGCACCAGCAACACACAAATATTGTATCTACTGGCCTTCAATTAGCTTTCGGAGATCAATTGCATCATCATCATCAACAACATTCTGTTTCTCATCTATCTCTGCATCATCAATCATCAACAATAACAGACGATTTTCTGGCCTCTCATATCAAACAACAACAACATGAAATTGATCATTTCCTCCAACTCCAGGTAATGATTTGAAATTTTTTTCGATTGTTTTTTCAATTTTACTGTTGCATCAAGGCTCCGATAAGTAAATAAATGAAAATGTACGTAAATTATGCCAATAGGGAGAACAACTGAGGCGTACGTTAGACGAGAAAAGGAAGCGTCACTATCATGCGCTGATCGGTGCAATGGAGGAATCAACGGCGAGGAGGCTGAAAGGGAAGGAAGCGGAGGTGGAGAAAGCAGCGAGGCGGAATACGGAGCTGGAGGCGCGTGCATCGCAGTTGATCGCGGAGGCGCGTGCATGGCAAGTAAAGGCTTGTGAACAGGAAGTGACGGCGGCGACGCTGCAAGCTCAGCTACAGCAGGCGATGGTAATAAACGGCGGTGGAATGAGTCCACCGGAGGGAGACGGCGAAGCGGAGGATGCTGAGTCGGTTTATGTTGATCCGGACCGGGTTGTTGAGTCGACCGGCCGGCCGAGTTGCAAGGGTTGTAGAAAACGGTTCGCTTCAGTTGTGCTTTTGCCTTGTAGGCATTTGTGTCTTTGTATAGAATGTGATGTTGTGGCCCAATCTTGCCCATTGTGTAGATCCATTAGAACCTCAAGTGTTGAGGTTTTTCTTTGTTAGTGGCCCAAATAGAAAGCCCAATTTTAGGTCCAACTCCTCATAGCGTTTTCATCACTGAGTAAATCCTCATCATCATCATCCGTAAGATGAAAGAACCTCATTCTAGTATCAAAGTTGGATCTTCAAACTTTATCGTGTAAAAATAGATATTCGATTCGTGAACCTATCTTCATAATAAGTTCCTTAAGTTGATCAGGCCCAACATGTTTTGGACATCGCAAAGGAGATTATTGAGATCCCATAAAGACAACTTGTTAGCCACTTTTTAATCATGGCTTTGCGAAATAGTTATTGTGATAGAGTTTTCACTTGCGGATTTTAAAATTTAAGAACAATGGCTTATTTTTAATTAGGAAAGTTGAAATGACTATTAGAGAAATTTCTCTCTTTATCTCATGATAGTGGATAAAAGAACATTTTTCTAAAGCTTGCTTATAAAATTTGAAACTATATGACAGTAAAAGTGGCTATTTGTGAATTTTTTCCATTTATCTCATGATTGTAGAGTAAAAGAAAATAAGAAAATAAAAAATGGATTAAAAAAAAGTGTTGTATTTCTTTCTTTGAAATCTTTTTCTTTATTTTTACTCTTCTTAATTGGTTTTTTCTTGTTGAAAACCAAATTGAGGGTTCGAAATCAAGAAAAATCATGTTGGATCTTTAAATTATATCGGATAAGAATAGCATTTATTGATCATTTTTCAATCATGTTTTTTGAAAAATAGTTACTATTTTGAAATTTTAGATTTTCCAAATATATAATGACTATTTTCATAGTTATAAGGTTAAAAGTGATTTTTTGATTTTTTTTTTTCTTTCTCCATTTATTTCGCGATGAAGAATAAAGGAAAAAATATCATTAACTTGTTTACTAAATAACTCAATTTATTTTTACATACTTATTTAATAACTTCATTTTATTTTAATCTATTCAAATTCAAATCATGAATAATTTATTTTAGATTCAAACCACGAGCCGTTCATTCAAACCACCCTTAGTTTTAAAGGGTACAAAGCTCAACACAATTCAAGGAGCAATGATTCACAACCACTAAAACATTTTGAAAGGATGTTGATGATTCCACTTGATATTTAACCTCATTCTAAATGGATTTTTTCTTGTCACTTCTTTTGATGAAAAAAACATAAAATACAAAAAAAATCTGACTGTATTTTGTTTTCTTAATTGATGACATTTGGGGTCCCTTGGCTTTTGATATATATGCATTATCCAAATCTCAAATTAAATATATTCCTCTCCTAATTAATGCATAAAATATTTTGATTATAATCAAATGATTATATCATATATGTCCCTTCATAGATATTTCTTACGTTTCATAACCCCAAGAGTTAGGATTAGGGAAGAATTAAGAAAATAAAACCAATAGATTTTTAGAATTTTCAGAAAATAAGAATAGGATGAATTAAATATTGAAGTCGAATAAGGAAAAACTTGAAATTCTTATTATTTTATGGGCTAATAAAACATTTAACTTTCAATTACTTTGGAATGTGCTTTTTATTTCATTTGCTTGTTCATATTGGGCTGGTTAAAATGAAAGGAAAATTAGAAAATCCAAGGAATCGATGTTCCTCAGACCATTAGACTTCTAAATAAGAGGAGTCTGATCGCAATTAAAACTCTCTTTCCCCGATCATATAAAGCCCCTTGATCCTTTTTTTGGCTCGTTGTTAGGTAAGCTTGCCCTGCCACTTCATATCTGAAGAATATAGTTCTAAAAATAGTTTAAACATAATATGTTTTCTAAGTAAAATAATAAAAACATATATTTTAACTAACTGAATGTGAAATGTGTTAAGCCATTTATTATAAGGACCAAAATTAAGATTTAAAATTAATGGAAGAACAAAAAAATTTATTATCTCTTATTTTATATTTCGCTTGATTGTATTTTTCTTATTGTTAAATATAACAATCAAAAGATTACTCATATCTCAATAAAACAACTAAAATTTTAGCTATTTCTAATCTAGGTGAAAGCCATTTTTTCAACACGTATACAAATGTATATTTATACATACTTTTTTTTTGGAACTCAGAGAAACTCGCGATCACTGTTTTAAGGTGCGTAATTGGATATATAAACTTGCTCACTTGCAATAGATTACAAATCACATAGAAAATGTAAATCACACTAGATAAGTTTGATGCTATGAGCTCAAGCGCTTAACTAAGAAAAATATTGACAAAAAAAAATCAATCTTTAACTTTTCTTATGAAATACCACATATTATATCAACTCGGTGATCTGTATATCCCTTCTTAATGCAATGAACAACCAGAATATAAAGCACTACATAATTGAGGATTATAAATCTTAGCATTATAAACTTTGCATTATAATCTCAACAAATATAGAAATAAAATGTCATATAAAAAATATCGCACGTGTTAGTGGAACAAACACGTGTGAACACTCGCAGCCAATCAATTTTCAAAATTTAGACTCAAAGTTAAATGATAGTGTATCATCTAATTATTGCAAACTTTTCAACCACTTCATGGTCCAATTTAGTGCAAAAATTCTAGTTGCTTCAAAAGCATCCTTTTCATCATAGCCTTCAAAAAGTTGTATGCAAAGTTAAAAGTGCAAATCCATAGTTTTGCCAAACTCAAGAAATTTGTGTAGCTAATGATCTTGAATTTGAGACATGTAATATGTTATAAGTCATTGTGCTTGACAAGTCGAATTAACACTGCTCGCACAAAATTCTGCATATGCATTTTGTCGTTCATATTAGGTTTATTCCTAAATTATGATTAAGCGATATGCACTCTTACTTTAATTTAAGTGATATGTTCATTATTATCGCATAAACATGAAAAAATTAACAAAATTTGATGCTTAATAAATGGGATGTGAGCAAGTATTTTTGGTTCTTAATCTTGAGTTAGATATTTGATTATCAATTTCAGCACCTCAATTTAAACACATTTTTCATCACTTATTATTTATCATCTATTTTCAACCAGCTAATTCAAATGAATGATACATTTTGTTGTTACTTGCAAAACACTTGCTTGACTAGAACACATACAACAAATGTGTAAAGTTGGATCAATATAAGTAGTTACGTGTGACTTATAATGATTTCTTGAGAAAAAAGAGTTGTTGAAGAAAAGTAAAGCAAAGACGTTGGATTATACCCACAAACTCAACTTCTTTTTAGAACCCTTCATATTTCATACTTATCTTTAAAATTATGAATTATACAAATTGAGAAATTCTAAGATTTATTTTCATCCACAAAATGTGTTTGAAGAGCTAGACTTTTTTCAAGTACATGACAAGAAGAATGTGCTAATTTCTTGTGGGGTTTGCCCAATTGTGGCAATAGCAAGCCACCCATTGGTTATAACACAAATATAGCTAGAAAATTATAGTTGAAAATAAAAAAAATCACTTATTCCCCTTTTTTCTATCCAATTAAGAATATTCTGTAAAAATATCTATAACATGGCAAAAAATAATATTTTAAATGTCGTTTGCATAACACTATTTCTTAAACTCTGAAAATTAGTTTATGAGATGAGATCGACAACACAGAAAAATAAAACTATTCATATTTAGCCAAAAGAGACATGAAAATAGGTTTTAATGTTCCATAATATACACTAGAATGGCAAGTTAAGTAGAATTTGTGCAAATAGGCCTACTAAGGTAAAATACTCAAACTTATCTTTTAATTAAAGATGAATGGATCTCACTATATCTATCGGCAATACAACCTCCGAAATCCAAGGAATTCAAATATTAATTGTCAATCTTTTCCCACAACATATTTTATCTTTGTTGACTTGTTGGTTAAAGAAACCATAACTAAAGTTAAAAATATAAATATGTTTTATATGTGTCATTTTATCAAGTTGAGAACGGGACGTACTTGAAAAAGATTTTATATGCTGACCTGTCTTGAACTTTTACACTTTTCTCCCTTTTAATTTCTTAAAAATAAAACTCTCAAAACTTTCCTCATCCATACATCATATATTTGATCCCCTTTATAAATAATCATCCAAAAGCTTCATCAATCCCTACCTCTTCTATTTTTCAAACTTCAATTTTCAACAAAAACACACAAAAAAATGGCTTTAACACCTTGTTCTTCAACTTCTTTTATCAATAAAAAAGAAAGAAAAAATTATAGAACACATGATGATATCTCAAGAATGATTTGCTTTGCTAAAATCAATCCACCATCATGCAATCTCAAAGCAAAAAGTTCCAATCAAGAAGTTCAATTCTTGAATCCCAATATGGAAGAAAAAGAGAAATTCCATATGCTCACAAGTAGTACTCATAGCAACAATAGTAGTACCAAAGTGCCTGTTTTTGTGATGTTACCACTTGACACTATATCAATTGGAGGCAATATGAACAAGCCAAGAGCTATGAATGCTAGTTTGATGGCATTAAAAAGTGCTGGAGTTGAAGGGGTAATGGTGGATTGTTGGTGGGGTTTGGTTGAAAAAGATGGACCTTTGAAGTATAATTGGGAAGGCTATGATGAACTTGTCAAGATGGTTCAAGCAAATGGATTGAAGCTTCAAGTTGTCATGTCTTTTCATCAGTGTGGTGGTAACGTTGGAGATTCCTGCAGGTATTATTAACCTCTTCTATCTATCATTTTTATTTGTTGTTAACGTTTTGACACACTTGTTAAGAAAACTGTTTGATAGCATCAATTAATCATAAGAGGTACTATTTGACTATATTACCCCTTTATCTATTACTTGAATGAGTCATTAATGACCATATACCTTGTTGAATAGTAATAGTGGAATTGAATCTATTTTATTTTTTTTTAAAAAGAAGAGAACACTAATGTTTCTTGATTTTCTAGAGTTCAAATATTTAGCAATTTTTTGTTTGCGTTTCTTGAAAACTAATATATACTATACATACCATTATTTCTCAAATTCTCTTTTACCAATATCTATATATTGTTTTGTTCTATTTTCAACAATTAGTTTTGTTTTTGAAATTGTTGATAGAATTATACCTATTGGCAAAACCCTATCCTACTATTGCCACATCTTCCAAAATCTCAAAATGTATCATTTTTATATAATCTACCATAGTAGTTCAAGGATTTTTTTTTTATCAAGTGTAGTACTGAAGTTAGAAATTTAGTTATAAGTGTTTGAGGTTTAACATATATGGGTAAAAAGTAACTTTTGACCAATATACATGATATACTTTTCTATATACAAGCTAATTATTCCGGCAAAGAATATTCAACTGACCTCCCTTCAGTCTATGAGGTCAAACTTGAAACAAGTAAATACATAATATACTTTTCTATGTACTAATAAGAAAAAATGACAAAGAATGTTCAACTGACCACCCTTCAATCTGTGTTGCTCCGCCTTGATTGATCTTAAAATTGTGAATTGATTTTTGCAGCATCCCTCTACCTCCATGGGTACTTGAAGAAATTAGCAAAAATCCAGATCTAGTGTATACGGATAGATCAGGCAGGAGAAATCCTGAGTACATTTCTTTAGGTTGTGATCAATTACCAGTACTTAGAGGAAGAACACCAATTCAAGTCTACACTGATTATATGAGAAGTTTTAGAGAAAGATTCAAGAATTACTTAGGAGATGTTATAGTGGTAAGTCTTTTAATTCTTCTTTACAAAGTTTAAGTCTTATGCACTGACGATATGAAAAATATTTATATTGATATAAATATTCTTTACATTGTCCGTATATATTATAGAAAAACAAGTGAAAGATCAAAATCAATGAATTACTTTATGTCAATCTCAAGTGATCAACTAAACTTCTTTGTTTAACCAAATACAAAATAGTGGACCACTAAAAAAAATTAAAAGTGTCATAATATTAGGGACCACAATTTTCCTAGCTAAAATAAAAGAGAAAAAATTGAATTTGAATTTTATTTATTTTTATTTTTCCACAGGAAATACAAGTGGGAATGGGTCCTTGTGGTGAACTAAGATATCCATCTTATCCAGAAAGCAATGGTACTTGGAGATTTCCTGGTATTGGTGAATTCCAATGCTATGACAAGGTAAAACTTTACTTTTTCCTTCTACATTTTGAGATAGCGGCGGAGCCAGAAATTTTAATGAAAAGAATTCAAAAAATGCAAGGATATCATACCTATCTAAACCCTATGTTGTCCCGACACTTCAAAAATATCAATAAGCATATGTCTGATTGTCCAAAAATTAAGCATTTTTGGAAGATCTGACATAGGCGCGACAACAAATTTTTAGAGAGTCTGAGTAACATAGCCTAAATGGTGTCTAAGCCACTTTTTGTCACTACACTAAAATCTTCTCTTATGTCAAGGCAATCGATTCAACAATGTATATATATATAAATATACATAAAAAGTTGTTTTTACTGTATTTGTATCGTAGGCGAAGGAAATTCAGTTGAATTCCTAGCAAGAGACCTCCACAAAATGAAACATAAAAAAATAAAAACTAAACGTTTTTCCTTTGTTGATATTATAAACAGTACATGAAGGCTTCACTAGCAGCATCAGCAGATGCAATGGGTAACGAATCGTGGGGCCGAGGTGGGCCCCACGATTCTGGTCAGTACAACCAGTTTCCAGAGGAAACTGGTTTTTTCAAAAAGGATGGAACATGGAATAGTGAATATGGACAATTTTTCCTAGAATGGTATTCAAGAAAGTTATTAGAACATGGAGACAATATCCTAGCATCAGCAGAAGGCATATTCAAAGGAACAGGTTGTAAATTATCAGGCAAAGTAGCTGGAATTCATTGGCATTATAACACAAGATCACATGCAGCAGAGTTAACAGCAGGGTACTATAACACAAGGAACAAAGATGGTTATTTACCAATAGCACGTATGTTCGCGAAACGTGGGGTTGTTTTTAACTTTACTTGTATGGAAATGAGGGATGGGGAGCAGCCACATAGCGCGAATTGTTCACCAGAAGGTTTGGTTCGACAAGTGAAAAACGCAGCTAGAGATGTTGGAGTAGAACTAGCTGGAGAAAACGCGTTAGAGAGGTATGATGGAGGAGGATATGCACAAGTTTTGAGTACAAGCAGAGCAGACTCTGGAAATGGATTGAGTGCATTTACATACTTGAGATTGAACAAAAGGTTGTTCGAGCCCGAGAATTGGAGAAATCTCGTTGAGTTTGTGAAGAACATGTCGGAAGGAGGTAACACGAGGCTTCCAGAATGCGATTCGAGTGGAACAGACTTGTATGTTAGATTTGTCAAACAGAGTCATGCTAAGAAAACTGCAGAGGTTGCAGTTGTGTAGAGAGGTTCATTTGGCCTCAGGGTTTTGGTTCAGTGGTAAGAGTGTAACAAATGTCACGAGTTTAAACCTTCAGACTTTCAAGATTTCTCGATTATAAAATGTAACATGTAAAATATATAGTCACTCCTATAGCATATAAAGAGGAGAATAAAACCTAAAAACTACATTATAGTACCTAGTCTATAAAAGTCTGAAAAATATTTATTATTTCTGCAATTATAGGACTCAAATGAGTATATTCTTTTTCTTTGTACAAAATAATAATAAATTTTGCCTTTCCACATTTACTATTGTAGCAAAAAGGCTCCTACTATTATGTAAAGACATATTTTTTTGAGAAATTTTTTTAAATAACAAAGATAATAGACATAATAAGGCTTCAAAGTTATAATTTTGGTAATTGCGCTTCATAGCTATAGTTTTGTTTGCTATGAAGGTTGCGAGTTGTATATTTCGCTTGCCCGTTTGTATATTTCGCTTGCGAATATACAAACCTGTTAAGTATATACAAATTTTGTATTTATACATTTAGAAATTTCTCAGAACTTCGTTTGTGTATTTCGCTTGCCAATACACAAACAGGGTAATTTATTTTGAAGTTTTCATAAATCGTATACAAATAGCTACAGTAAGCATATACAAATTTTGGATTTATACAATTAGGAACCGAATTATACAAATTCTGAATTTATACAATCAGGATCGAATTATACAAGTGCTAGATTTATACAATTATGAAATCGAATAGAAAAAATTGGAGAAACTGTAGCCGCGAATTGCAATTTTCTTAAACTGTAGCTATAGTACATAATATAGGCTAAAAGTTTGTTATTCTGCATAATTTTCCCTAGTTTTTTTTAATCATATTTCTTCTTACTTTTATTGTAATATTAAAATAAACAACTCTACTTGAGTCTCTCTAATGTAGTCTATAGTACACAATTTTGCCATGCATTTATGCAAGAGTCGTGGAGACAACTCTGACAGAAATGCAGGATAAGATAGCGAATAATAGACCCTTATAATTCGACTCTTTCTCAAATTTCACACCTAACGGGAACTTTAATGTATCAGACTCGATATGTACATACTTGTACTCTCGTACCATTGGTTGATTAATTTTAGTGCTTTTCCACATGTTGCAAACCCAATAATTTCAATATGCATAACTTATTTTGCTCTCTTTAAGTTACTATTTATCAATTCGGATTCCAATCATAGCTACTTAATTCGTTATTGGGCTGCTTTGCCAATATTGGTCCAAGCCCATTCCTATCGATACCTCCAAACATGCCCTTCGGCCCAATATCATTCACAACAATACTCCCTTCTTCATGAAAGAACCTTGCCCTCAAGGTTCAAGTCAAGAATAGAGTTAACAAATAATGACATGAATGAACCTTTTCTCAGACGAAAATAACATAGATGAGCCAAATTTTAACTGATGACAAAAATGATTTTTTTCTAAAAGTTCGATGACATACGTATAGACTCACCATGATCCACAATTTTTTAAGCATTTAGGAGCCGTTTAACATGATTTAGGAGATTTTCTCATTTCGTGTGTTAGCCCATTAATATTTTGTTGATATGAATTCTGGTCGATTTTTTGAAAAAACTTTACGGGACCCTCTGTAATGAGTTTAGAGATCAGTACGTACAACCTCACCATGATTCACAACTTTTTTGGGCATTTAGGAGTCATTTAACATGAATTAGATGATTTTTTAGTTTTTTCTGTCCGTTATCCCATGAATAATTTGGTGAAATGGCTTTCAATCAATTTTCTTGATAAATTTTTACGGGACCTTCTGTAATGAATAAAGGAAGCAATACGTATAGCCCCACCATGATCCACAACATTTTTGGATATTTAGGATCCATTTAACAAAAAATAGGTGATCTTTTCATTTTTTCATATGTGTTAGTTCGTGAATATTTTGGTAATATAACTTCCGATTTTGTATTAAAAAATATACTAAAAAAATTAGGAGGTCAGGGCCTGATGTTAATTTGGGTCAGCCTGAATACATTCAACTGGGCCGCACCCCAACCCAACCCGATCCAAAATTGTATAAATTAGTTGAAGGAAGGAATTTAGGGTTTCCTCTGCTAACTAACGCCCTTCCTTCATCGAGAACCGATTCAGCAAAGATGGTAACTTCTCAATTTTCATACATACATCAGCTCAATCTTTTTGTTTTATATTCATAATTTGTGTTTTCGGTGATTGATTTTTGTTTTTTTGTGCGAAAATAGTTCTGTTTTCGTCAGGTTTGATATTGATTACTTGTTATTGTTAAGTGTCAAAAGGATCTATAATACTGATCCCTTGGAATTGGAGATGTTTTTTGGTCTCAGATATAGCTATGAAAAGATATGGTAGAGGTGGATTAGGTTTTTGAGCTAGTGGGTTATGGAGTTCTGACAGCTGATTTGGTCTATTTCCAGCTTTATTTGCTTCTATCCCATACTTCTGGGTGCAGTATATTGGTCTTTTCGTCGAACAATTTGTTTTAAAAAGGTGTCTTTAGAAAACTAAAATGTTAATTTGTGCATTAGATTGTGTTCTCTAGCTATCTCGTCGTTGTTTCTGTTTGTTTGTTGTGACTGCCTTTTTTAATTGTTCTTTGAGCTGAGTGTGAGCAACAGCCTCTCTAACCTCAAGTTAGGGGTGAGTTTTGTGTACACTCTACCTCTAGACCCTACAGGTGGGATTACATTGGGTTTGTTGTTGTTGATTTAGATTGTGTTCTCTAGGCTCATTTAGTTGTAATGTTTTCATGACTAAGAAAGGTAGTGCTTTTTATGGATTTGGATTGAGAGAATACACGAAGTTTTTGTAAGCTTAGCAGGATTGAAGTTGTGACAGCTAATATTTCATGCTTCATTGATCACTATATCGCACCCTTTAGTGCAACACATTGCTCTGTTCATGAACAATTTGAAAAAAAAAATGTCTTTAGAAAACTAAAAATGTTAATTTGATTGTGGGTTCATCTGGTTGTAATACTTTTATGATGAGGAAAGGTAGTGACTTTTGATGGATTTGGATTGAGAGATTGAGTGATCCACTAAGGTTTTCAAGCTTAGCTGGATTGGTGTTGTGACAGCTGATATCCCATGCTTCATTGATCACTATGCCACTTTTTAGTATAACATTCCTTTGTTAATGAACAATTTGAATAAAAGGCTGTTTAGAAAACTAAAATGTTAGTTTGTTCAGCTCATTGTAATATTTTCATTACGAGTAAAGATAGTGCGCTTTGATTGATTTGGATTAAGAGGTTGAATGTTCCTAGATGAGCAATTATGTTATGAGCTACTGATCAACTAAGATATTGACAACATCTTTGTTGTAGAGGTGTGCTTGTTTATTCCACCATTGCGGTGGACCTAGTCGTAGATGACTTCGGATGATGAAGATTCATTTTTTTTCAGTTGAGGCTTTTTTAAGATGAGTTATAAAACAACATACTATTTTTATTCCTGCAGACTAAGAGGACCAAGAAGGCTGGAATTGTTGGGAAATATGGTAAGTAGTGGTTCCGTTATTTTTTTTAGGTTTCCCTTTGCATTGTCCACACGGTATATTTGTATACATAAATACACAGATAGAGCTGTGTTTTATATGCATGAATGCTTCTATATGTATTTCACACTAATGACTTTGGTCTTAGCTAGAATGGCAAGCCATGCCGAATCTGGAGAAACCACAGTTTAGTTGCACCTTAGTTAAACAAAGATGTGCCGAAAAATTTAATAAGATAACTTTTTGACGATTTGTTCGAGCAAATAGAAAGAGCTCGCATAGGAAATTGCAGAACTGTTCTGGTTTGTTAAGAATATCGAATGATTGCATCCATCTAATTATCTGCATTGTGTTCCACTGGTTATTTGATTACAACTCCTACGTAATATACTTTTAATTTAACATTGATTTTTTGTACATATATTTCCTAATCCTTTTATCCAGCAAAGCTATGTTACTAAATATTTCATATATGTTTAGGTACCCGTTATGGTGCCAGTCTGCGAAAGCAGATTAAGAAAATGGAGGTTAGCCAGCATAGCAAGTACTTCTGCGAGTTTTGTGGAAAGGTATGTTTTTTTTTTTGGTCTTTTGGATAAAGTAGCAGCTATATGCAACGGGATTTAACCATCTGTGGGATGCCTTTCTGTGTACTAGTTGGTTTGCCTTATATACATATGATCTGAAGATATACTTGACATTATGAGCAGTACGCAGTGAAGAGGAAAGCCGTGGGTATTTGGGGCTGTAAAGATTGCGGCAAAGTCAAAGCAGGCGGTGCTTATACATTGAAGTAATAATTTATTCCCTTATCTATATTTGTCTTCTTTTTTTCGTGTGAGTAACTGATTCATCTTTTTCTTCAATAGCACTGCAAGTGCTGTGACAGTTAGGAGCACAATCCGAAGACTGAGGGAGCAAACTGAGAGTTAGAGCAATCATCCATCAGCCTTTTTGTTTATCTGCTTATGACGAGTCTATGGAATTTTGAGATCAGATATGTTTTTCAATTATAAGACCATTTTGATGTTTGTAAACGCACTCGATTCGAGTCATTTAGATACTGTTGGGGAAATTGATCTTTTCTGAGAAAGTTAATATCATTTTCATCTCTTCTTGCAATGATTTTTTGAGTTTGCAGATTAGCTTCAATATATTATTGACTTCTTGGATACTCTTGCTATGAAAATGAAAGTTACATACAACCCCAACTTTGGAGGTGTTTTAGCTTATCATTTTGTAAGTTGGAGTGCTTAACTGACACAATTGAGATGATATGTTGAATGAAGCTAAAGTTGTTCTTTGAATAGTGAATTGTTGGGATAAAATGTGTTTAGTTTGAGTAGAACATCACATTTATATTACCCACTCTAATTACTTTGAAATTTAAACAACATGACTTTAATTAATGAACAACATATGTGATGATGGTATTACAGCCACAAAATTTCAAACTAACAAAAATAATTGATCAAATAACCACAAATTACTGATAAAATTCTTGTCCAATATTATCATTTATCATCATATCATATAAACACAAATTCTACAGATCATCATCATCATGGAGACTGGAGAGAGTACTTGTTGGATCATTCAAAAAACCCATAAAATAAAATAAAAATTTATGTCAAATTCTTTCAAATGTGATTAAGAGAATCACATCTCTTCCTCACCTCTCCTTGTTGACCAATCTTGACTTGATATACACTTACTTTCTCCATTGCTTGAGCAAAATCATTAGCAAATGCAATAGCATTATTGGCATATAGTTCAACAAATGGCTTTGTCCTAGGGTCACTATATAATAATTGGTCTGAACCTAGTACCCCTATGCCCTTCATTAAATTCTTGAACAACACATTGTCAAAATTACCAGGACTTATCACATCTAGGAAGGCTGACATGTCATTGTTACTTGTATAATTTGCACACATTTTTCTCAATCTTTCAACTAATATTGGGTTCATTGTAGGGTCAGGAGTTGGGAAAATCCTATGAGCAAACTCCTTACAATGAACAAATCCAATTGTATGTCCACCACCAATCAACACAACCATGTCCTTGACATCAAACCCCATGGATTGGAATTTATTGATCATTAGGTCAACCGTCGCGTTAGCACGCGTCAGGTGTGCTTCCACGTTTGATATGTTGGAAACTAGACTGTCCTTCCGGCCCAACTGGACTTTGTAGTGGGGCCCACCGGTTATGACGATGAGGTTTCGGGTGGCGGTCGCTAAGATGTCCGCGCACGACACGACTCCCGGGCAAGCGAGCTCGACTGCGGTCTTGATGCGGGTGATTAGGTCAAACGCGTCGCCCGCGAGGGAATGGTTGATGTCGTAGTCGAGCTCGGATTTGTTGAATGCGGTTGGTTTGATAAGGATGGAGGCATCACAACCATCTACAGCACAGTCGTGGAAAAAGACGCGGAGGGTTGCGGCCGCCGTGACGGGGAATTCGGTTTGTTTTTGTTGAGAGATGTCCCTCACAATGGAATCAAATTGTGGACATGTTTTAGCATAGTAGTCCAATGTAAGTTGTGCATGAGAAAAAGCAAAAGATGAAAACAAGAGAAAAAGCAATGGCCAAGTCATTGTTAAAAAAAGAGAAGAAAACAGATCAATTGATCTGTTTCTTCTCACAAAAAAAGAAGATGATTATGGAGTCAAATTCCAAAGGGGATTACAAAAAGCTAAACACATTTGATAATGAAAGAAGAAAACAAATGTAGAGAAAGAAGAATTGGATGATAATTAATTGTATGGTAAAGAGATGTTTTAGGGAAACAATGGTTATATTTTTATCTAATTTTTTATGTGATTGAAGAATTTCAATTGACCATGACATGCGGTTGATCAACCATTTAAATATATTTCATTTGTAACAAAGTAATTATAGGTAAATCTCTATAATAAGTACTTATTAATTGTTAATCAGGTGACCACAAGAAAATCTCTATGAT
This sequence comes from Solanum piurae, assembly GCA_029582685.1. Lineage (NCBI taxonomy): Eukaryota > Viridiplantae > Streptophyta > Magnoliopsida > Solanales > Solanaceae > Solanum > Solanum piurae. Next base: position 6,954 of record JAJOOO010000536.1, on the reverse strand, counting down.
AAGTATTAATTGATAACCTGATAAAAATTGTTGATGAACTTGCCATCACAAGTGAAGCTATAAAATCTTTACACACACATATATTCAGGTGGATCTAATAGATTTTACTTAAACAATGTTTTTGTCTTTAAATTCTTATTAAATATGTATTGCCAACTCGATAATACATGTAGGATGCCACGTAAGACACAAAATTGCCATGTAGGACGAATGTGTCTATTTGTTCAATTTTATAAAAGTTTGAGTGTCTACTTGTGCACACCCAAAGTTGAGGGTCATAGTTGCCAGCTGACGCCAAGTTAAGGGCTATGTTTATGTATTATGCCTAACTAAAACAAACTTTTAAATTCTTATTAAATATGTATCGCCAACTCGATAACTAAAACAAACAGTGAATGGGATGGGAGAGGGGTTGGGTTGAGAGGGTAGCTCAGTTGGTTGAGATCCTCTGTCCTTCACCTTGTGGTTGAAGGATCATATCTCTGTCCTTCCCCAAATTTTTCTAGTTATTATTTTTTTTATATAGAGCATTTGGTAACAAGTTCACAACGCATAAATATCAAACTCTGACTCTGCCGCTTTATTTTATAACTAAATCATGTATATTTAATTCACGAATTTCACATTATTTATTGTATTAAAATATATTCATGTACAAACTCTAAGTTCATATGGCAAAACGATCGAGCTCTCTATGGTTCATGATACTCAAATCATCAAGAATAGTAATGTAAACATGAGATCTTTTGATATTATTGGTGAACCTGATGACTACTGCAACAGTAGAGTACAACACTGAGTCTCATGTTTGATTTTGGATATAGAATGGATCATCTTTGATAAAATGCACTTTATCTTAATGTAGAACTTACTAACACAAAATTCTATTGATTGGACCTCATCCTTAACCAACGTCTCGAGTTTCAGTTCTATAGTGATTTATCTCTAAAGTAAAGACTTTTCAATTTAGACTTTTCAAGCAAATTCAAATTAGTTAAACTCCACAATGTGACCACACACATAACAAAAAAAGGTATAAAAACTCCATAAACTCTCTACAAAGGGTAAATTTATCTTTTTATAAAGAACAAAACAACTATAAATCAAGTGAATCTACGAAAAATATATTAATTGACCAATTTACAAAAAGGGAGGGCTAAACAAAACCTCCTCACCCAATTTAGATATATATATATATATATATATATATATATATATATATATTGTTTGCATTTTCCCCCAATAAAATATAAAATTAGATACATTTAAAATATATTTGGGAAAATAAACAAATGAAATATGTGGAGGAGAAGAACTAATTAAAATCTGAACTACACCCTTTTCCCCCTACTCCTCAAGTAGCTCCTTCATCAACTTCTGAATGAAATACAAAACTTGGAAAAGTAGTTGTAACATCCCTGCAAATTATATACGTAAATCTCGTTAGCCGATACACTCCTCGTATAATCTTTTAACGAGTATAACTCGTATACACTGACCGTAAATAAACTCACACTATCAGGTCACCTAAAAGATACTACAACCTATGTTTGCTCGAACTTTCCAAAAATGGTTTGGCACTTGTGGCAAATCCTCAAAAAATGCATTACTTCTGGAGGATCTGACACACGCTCGTGGCATTTTTGAAGAATCCAAGTAACATAATCTATAACAGATAAATGTGACCTGATTGACTCATCGTTTAAATGTATATCGCTGATCAAATGGTATATATTGTACCTTAGATATGGAAGTGTCATAATCTTTAGTAATGAAGGATTTCGATCCACAAAGCTTCGCCATTCCGATTTGTCAATCTTTCCGTCCTGATTCGAGTCCGCCTCTGAAAACGTCTACATATAGAAATAGAATCACTAATTATTCAAAGTTCGTTGAGACTATAGTTAGGACAGGAAATGACCAGAAAAAAAGCAAGCAAAAAGGTTGTGTTAATGCAAAGTTGTCAATAACTTAAAAGAGTGATGATGCAATTTCTCAGTTATATATTGAAAGCAAACTCAATATGCATCGGTCTCCAACTCTAAATACGTAGCAACACCCGATGTTCACATCAAACCAAACAATTTAATCTTAGAGGTTAAAGTGAGAATACGTATCACTTAACCAAATGTGTGTATGAAAGACATTGTCTTGCATTTATTAGTGTAAACACCGGGTGCGGGTGAGTTATTATGGTCTTTCAATAAACTTGAGCCTCTTGTCAAAAAGAAATCACTAATACAATATCGTCCGAACATGAAAAATTGGATGGGGTAAAATTACCTTATCAAGTATTATCTCAATGGTTTCGTCAGCCAACTTCATCTCAGACTCGCGTAAAAGTGCAATCAACATTTGTTTAACCTGCCAAAACCACAAATAATAAAGCCTCTGTAAATGTCTCGAATGACTAGTTAATATCCCGTAAATTAAGATAATGTAAGCAGCTCCGAATGGACAAACATTACAAGAGTCAAAACTGAATGGTTGTAAATGTCTGGAAAGAATTCGAAACCAAGTTTCCGCGATCAAGTGATCACAAGAACAATAACACAAGCAGGAGAAGTATCAAGGAAGCACACAAGATGCCAGTTACATGAAAACAAACATAACAAGAAGCACATAGGCCACTCTCAATATAACATGAAAAAGAAACAAAGTATACATAAAAATAACACACCTCTTGTCGTTCAATATACCCTGAGCCATCCAGATCATACAGCTTAAATGAAACTGCAATAGCACAAAATGGAGTTTCATGCGACTGTCTGCATGCAATGCATTAAACTAAAGAAATTACAAAATATCGAGATATATATATCTTATTTTTTTTGTTTTGATGATGAAGTAAGAGAATACCGACATATATATATATATATATATATATCTTTTCTTTTACTTACAAGTGAGCTTATCTTCCTGGGAGGCATTTGGGTGGAAAACATTCATTGCCATAACGAAATCCTCAAAATCAACGACTCCTCTTTGCTTCAGATCAAAGAGATCAAAAATCTGCAAGTAAAAATTTCCTAGGGGAAATTAATATCCCAAGCGCATCAAGGCAATAAAAATTAGTAGTTTTTCACCTAGAGAGACAAATTAGCATACTTGCCAACTCAGTGCACTCCATAAGTTAAATATCCACATTTTGGCGAACTACTAATAGGTGTTCTTTAAGACTTCAACAAAATATTACATAAGAACCTCTACGATATGTTTACTCGAGCAATACTTATTATGTATTCATTCTAAGCACCGTATTATATGAAAATATCGAATCAATACAAATGAAATACCATACCCGATTCGCAAGAAGGTCTTCTTTCTTTCTATTCTCAAATAAAGCCAACTGAAACTCTTCCTGCACATCAATAAAGCATATTGTTCATTGATCAGCAAAAAATAGGCATATTATCGACTGTAATGCGTTTCAATCAAATATGTTAACACTAAAAAAGAACATAAGGTACGCTGTGTGACAAATAAACTCTACTTAATATCTCACAAGAACAACTTTTCCATCTCATGATAGAGAAACAATCACAAATAGACAATCAAGGCTGTTTTGGATGTTTCAAAGCCCCTTCATAACAAATTCCACTACAACTACATACCCAATGTAATCCTACAAAATGAGGTCTGGAGAGGGTAGAGTGTACGCAACCTTACCCCAACCTTGGATGTTGAGAGGTTGTTTCCGAAAAATTCTCGACTCAAAGAGAAACAATTTGAAGCAGCATGGCAAAAGAAATAATGGAAATGAAGAAGTCATGGTAAAATACTACAGAAAGCATGACAAATCATTTTGAACAGTAATTACCAGTTTACCACAAAATAATAGTATAATCAAAATGCAAGAAACAACAAATAGTTACAGAAATCGAGTGACAAGAAACTACATAAATAATGCTACAACTACTAGTATAAAAGGATAAGCGAGACAACGCTCTGCTACCTATCCAAGATTAATTAGGAAGATCTCCGTTTCCACCAATCAAAAAAAAAAGTAGGAACATTGTAATAAATTCCATTATCCATGATTAATTAGGAAGACTCCCTTTTCCACCGACGATCAAAAGAAAAAAAGAGAAGAAGATTTCCTTTTCCACCGATCAAAAACAAAAGAGAGGAAGATTTCCTTTTCCACCGATCAACAAATAAAAAAGAGGAAGATTTCCTTTTCCACCGATCAAAAGAAAAAAGAGAGGAGGATTTTCTTTTCCACCGATTTGAAAAAAAAGGAGAGGAAGATTTCCTTTTTGACAGATCAAAAAAAAAGTGAGCGGAAGATTTGTTTTTTCGACAGGAAAAGAGGAAAACGTTATTATTATCCGGCTGATGGTAAGAGATTGAGAAAACATAGTCTACTTTAAACCATTCATCTGGCATCATGCAACAAGAAATCATAAGCCCCATTGAAACAAATTTGACTAGTTAAATAAAAACTACCTTGCTTATCAGCCCATCATCAATTACTGTACTGCTAATAGTCTTGAACATCTCAAATAAGGCCTGAACTTCACTTACAGTAACTGCATAAAAGAAGGCAAACAAATAAGACTAGAGGAGGAAGGTTCTCTACTACATAAAAATATCAATTGGGAGGTTTGGGGGAATAAGTAAAGAGTAAAATTGTTAAGTAAGAACATATAGCATAACCAAATTAGGCACACAAAACCAGCAATAGAAGAACGGACATATTGTAAGAATAAACTGAAAGATAAAAACAAGACTTGAACTCTGTAAATGGATTTAGAAACTTAAAAGATAGCAAGGAAGTTGAAGATCATTACTTTAACTTCCCCCAAAGTTACTTATTTCTTTCATCTCAAAACATCCAAATTCACACGACAAGTTCAACTCTACTAAATCAACGTGTACACATTAAAAAATCTCAACCGACCAAGATCAGTTACCAGTAACTCACATGCTGTTTGGGATGCCAGGAATATAGGATCTTCATATCCAGGAAACTGATGTCCTCTTGCCACCTTAGAGCTAAAACAGCCCATCTTCTTAAGAACGGCGACCGAGGAGGAAGCACACAACTGGAATGGTGTCTAGCAACCAGCTTCACTACAATATATCATCAAAACCATTTTAACTTGCAATACAAAATCGAAATTCACATACACATACCAAAATACAGTATAATAATCATATCAACTGTCAAGGACAAAACATAAAACCACTATGGATTACTCATTTCCCCATAACGAAAGATAGGTAACATGAACATACATCATCCATGTAAGTTTCTTGCTAAATTGCAGTAACTCTAATGATACTGTAGGAACTCATCGGTCAGGCTTTCACCAAACTACATTTCCAACCACAAAACAGGAAAGGATTCATACTATAGGGGGGGGAAAAGATGAAGGAAGCTTAGCAAGTTAACTTCTTTGATCAAAATGACAGTATTCATGCAAAGGATTTTGGCATTTAAAAGTCAAAAGACCAGACAATACTACTATGTTTTTTTTTCTTTTCATTTTCTTAGGTGTTTACTAGCCTAAACTTCCTTTCTGTAAGTTTCTCAAAACCTGCCTCAATCAAGCCCGGGTAAACAAGAAGAATCAGTGTAGATTAACAATCATTAAGAATTAATTTAATCCTCTAGACATTTAGAATCAAATAAATCCAATAGAGTACAACAACATATTGTGTGTAATCCTACAAGTGAGTTCTAGGAGGGTGATGTATACGCATCCTTACCCCTACCTTGCGAAGGTAGAGAGGATGTTTCCGATAGACGCTCAGCTCAAGCACATAAAGGAAATACAGTAGTAAAGAACAAAAATATAAATGATTCAAAGAGCTGACTTCAACTAATTACAAATTGAGGCACAGTACATTATTGATTCTTGAATTGTCCACCAGCCTAGTTCCCCCACCCACCACCCTCCAACCCCTCCATAAAAAAGCTAATTTTTTGCAGAAAAATCATTACTTGATCCTCAAAGAACAACAAAAAGAAAAAAGATCAGAACTTTTACATGAAAAACTTCAAAATTTATTTCAAATTCAAAATATATGAAACACCATCATCTAAAAACATAATAAATTTCTACACCCTCTATTCTTTCTTTCTCATAGGCATATCCCAAAACACAAAAAAAAAAAATATACCCACAAATCTTAAAACATCAAAAAAGCATTAAAACCCATAAAAACGAAATGGGTATCTCGAAAACGTACAGATTAAAGATGTCCAAGATGAAATTGCTCGTCCTTTAAACAAGAAACCAGAAACCAGAAAAAACCCAACAAAGAGAACTTTTCTGAAGAGAAATATGTAGTGTTTTCAAGAATTGGTGAGTGCATATACAAATACACATAAAATTTGTGTATATATATAGGAGAGAGCAGAAAGAAGAGAAGACAAAACAGTGGGAGAAGCCAAATTTGGTGACCCCAAGAAGAAGAATAAACAAACAACAAGAAAATTTATAAATTAGGACTGCGCGTGAACTGCACGCGTGACAAAAGAGCGTGGTCGAATAGGGAAGTTACAGCAGGAGGTATTACCGCGGTTTAACCACGGTAAAGTAATTTGAGTAAGAGATTAACTACTATCCTTGACGGTGGACAAGAAAATTACACAATCAACTCATTTTTAGAAATACTTATTTTCTTCTTAGTTTAATTAATATATTTTCACATTTAATGATTAATAAATTTTTTTCTTTCTTTTATTAAAACACGTTGAGGTTTATCATCTATCTCCCTCTCTTTCCTACCTTTCTCATCTCTGTCTTTGGATCTTCTTCTATCAATATCAAAATATTATGCAAAATTGCAGAAATGGTGTCTATTTTTCCAAGTATAAGATTACTACATTTAATTTTTGGGATTTGTCCAATTTATTGAAAAGTTCTAAAAATCAATGCTACCACAAAACATAAAATTCTTCATACATTGGAACAAGAAAAAAATTTCTTTGAAATAACATTG